>JAVRKA010000230.1:0-281095 GCA_034508555.1 Venustoraphidia nigricollis
CTAGTTAAAGTTGTGCTTGACGACGTTTACAACAATTAACGAAACGTCGCTATTTTTAAATTAGTATAAATGCATAAATATAAGTACATTATTATTATTATTTACAAGTATTTTTGAAAACCATAAATAATGGTTCTGAGAATTGTAATGTAAAATGCTTTCATTTAGAATATACCCCCCTCCCTCCAAACGTCTTGTTAATTTTCGCGAATACCGTTTGAGTTCTGAGCTTTTATCGAGTTGAAAAATAAATTATAATATACATAATATGTTGATGATAGTTTGGCCATGCCTGAAGTAAGCTTCAAAGTGACGTCGATGTGCGCAGAAGCAAGGCGCTACGCCGCCAACAGAACTGAACAAATTGTGACTTATCGACGTGGAACTTGAATTTTCCCTTATAAGTTGTAAGTTATATATGTAAATAATTTATATTTATCGTGGCTCTGGATCAACGTTATTTTGTGCGGAATTTTAATTTGCTTATAAAAAGTAATCAAATTGACGTTTTTCTTTTTTACCGGGACTAGTGAATTTTGTGATCAACATTTTAGAAACGATTTTATATTCTGGTAAGTAACAACATATTTTTAAAAATCTCTTTAAATTAATAGTAGATAGAGATATTATAGGCTCTTTGTAGACCTTTGAATAGTTGAAATGGACATTCAATATACCATAATATCTATTTTGGTTGCCTATAAAACTTTACGTTGCCGCCTACCGAAATTGAGAATTTATAATACATAAATAGATTTGGGCGTGTAACAATTTATGAAAAAAAAAATACATTATAGAGGTGTGAAAGTAACGCCACGTGTTCTGGCACAATAAAATCGCACTGATCAGTAATCAGATGTACCTACAATGGCAGTAACAAGACATATGGAACAACAAGAAAGTCTTTAAAAAATATATTATTAAAAACAGTTCGCTATTAATTCCAAATGTATTTATGTGCGCGTGTAACACGAAATTCTTGTTTTCTGTATTTAACGCATTTTCTTCAAATAATCAGTGGCAACATAATATATTACGTCGTTGGGAGAAATATTTCAAATTTTGCTTTATATTTACGTAACCGTACTGGGTTATTATCTGAAAGTACTACTGTCGATTTAAAAAAAATCGTAAATATCATTTCCCTAAATCAAGTACTTTATAACGTACTAAATAGTAATTTAATGTAGGAGATAATGGCTAGTTTGACCATGCCTGGTTTTGATTCCAGAGAATAGTTTTAATCGGGGGGGAACTTCCGGCATGTACAGAATCTGCGTGTGATGCGCGCGCATTCATTCCTTCTTCGTAGTTCCCCTTTGAAATTTCGCCGTTTGTATTTTGTGCGAAGTTTGAAAATATTGCAGTGTAATATTTGTTAATGTCTATAATTTTTTACGCAATTTGGAAATAATTTAAACCGATTAATGAATGCTCAATGCATTATAAAAGATTTATGTATAAATATTTCATACAGTATTAGAACTGACTTTTAGATATCAAAACGCTTGTTAAGATTCAAGTAGGTAAGCAAATTAACATTTTTCTTTGTCGTGAATAGTTAAATTTTGCAAACAGCATTTTATATTATCATGAAAATATATCTAACTTTTGAAAATATTAGACGCGATATCATGTGCTAATGCGAATTATTGTTTTGGATATTTTTAGACTACATTTCACGTATATTTTATAAAAAAAGTAGGTATAACAAATACATATTTAAAATAAGAAATGTAATATTAAAGTATACGTTTAATGTTAACAGCAGGATAACTGTAGTTTATTGCAATTGTTAAGAAACACCCATTGTTACAGTGCTATATTAGAAAAAATTATTACGTTTGTCGCGGTGGGCTTTCAAAGTTCTTTTATATTATTTTTTTAAACGGTTTTATTTCAAAACCAAACTGCTTTGTTTGTTTCAGAGAGAACAACGCAATTTTTAAGAGTTTACATTATGCAGTACTACATAGTTAGATGTATTGATAAAAATTTGGTGTATTATGTATGCGAAAAGTCATCAGTCTATTCCAATGCTGACAGTAAAAAAAATGTCGTCGTTAGATGTTCAGAAGATTTATGCTATCGACCTGCAGAATTGATTTGTGCTAGCGCTAACTGTAAGTAACATATTATGCAGTAAATCATAATTGTCAGTTCTTAGAAACGGTTTGAAAATTTTATATTTTGCAACATTTACATTTTGCAACAGTAATGCAAGCCTTTAGTTTAAATGACGCTGAAATAGGTCAACTCGCCAATTTTATGGGACACAGTGAGAATATACATAAGACTCATTATCGTTTACCAGCTGCAGCTGTAGATATTGGTAGAATTTCAACACTATTGGAGGTAGCTCAAAGTAGTGAAATTGATAAATTTAAAGGTGAAAAACTTCAGAATTTACATCCTAGAGATAATTACATCGACGAACATGAAGAAGGTATAAAAAAAGGGCATATACCTAATATGCAAAAAAATTGTAATATTGTTTAATGTGATTTTTGTGACTGATAAATGCTGTACATTCAATTTCACAATCTAAAAGAAATTTTATTTTTATAGGGTTCTCGGTAATTACTGGAGAAACGAGCAATACAGTAAATGAAAAATTATGTTCAAATATTGAAATGGACCATGATGTCATGAGTAATACAGAAACAATAACTAGTTTGCCTGGTACACCTAGACGAGAATTTTCTTAACTTAACAAAATACATATTTTATTTATATATATATATATATATTTTTTTTTTAGTACCCATGGACTATGTAAAAACGCAGTCTTGGTCTACTCCAGAGAAGAATGTAAATACAGCGAATGAAAAATTATGTTCAAATATTGAAATGGAGCACAATGTCATGAACAATACAGAATCAATAACTAGTTTACCTGGTACACCTAGTCGAGAATTTTCTTAACTTAACAAAATACAGATTTTATTTATATATATTTTTTCTTTTTTTAGTATCACCCATGTGCTATGTAAAAAGACAGTCTTGGCCTACTCCAGAGAAGATTGTAGCAAGAAAATATTTTCAGCAGAATATACTTCGGAACAAATTGCCCTCATTACATGAATGTGAGACTGTGGTAAAATCAGAAAAGGAATTAAGCAACAGATCGTCAACGCAATTAAGATTGTGGATCAGCAATCAAATTAAAAAAAAAAGTATATCGAAAGGTATGTTTTTTTGTAAACGTGTATATTATATTTTTTTATATTCGCCATTTGAGTTCATTCACACGATGTAGGATTTTATCGGAACTAGAAGTTTCCTTCATGAATGTTTCGTGTGTATTGTTTACATTGAACGGATTTTACCGTGATCGGATCATGTCTTTTTGATTTCACCATAAAGATTTCTGTAGTTTTGCTCCATTTCTTCGAAATTTTACATTATACTAGGACAATTCTCTTACCATGTTGATGTTCTGTATATTTCTTATTCAAACTTTAGTCTCATAAATCTGTTCTATCTTCAATTATTATTAAACTCAATATTTTAGGGTCGATGTTAGAAATTTCTAACAAGCTGTACAATCGTGTAGCAAAACTAAAAACAAGACCGTACGCGACAAAATTCTCGGTGCGCCTAAACACTTATATTTAATGCATATGTAACCATATTTTTTACCGTTAGACGGCACACAATATCAACTGGACAGTCGGACTATGGACGTCTATCGTATCGATAATTTTCTCGTTCCGGGATTTTCACAGATCACCTGATCGTTCACATTGCAATATATTCGCTATCAATTCTCGTGCTGATAATTTTTTGGAAAACAACGCCCGATCATTTTTCGAACCTGATGTGTGGATGAGCTCTTAAAGTTTATCTATCTTGTTAATTTTTGAAATGTCGAACAAAATGTGGTCACATTTTTATTATCTAGTCTGATCCCGCATTAATTACATCGTTTATTAAGTTTTTAGTCGTCGACAAAGTTTCAAACTTCATTTATTCGAGTTGCAGTGGTCATAAACATTAATATTTGACGTTAATTAAATTGAATTACATGCCTTTATAAAATCAGATCAGTAATTTTGTACTTCTAAATTGTTATACTTTATTTTTAGATGATATAAAACGAAAATCCTGGAATACACCGGAGCGACATCTGGGTAGACTCATTTTTAAGGATGAGATATTTGATGGCAAAGTTCCAAGCGTGGACAAATGCAAGAAAGCTATTGCAAATTATCCTGAATTTCAAACTAGGACTGTAAATCACATCAAATCTTGGGTTCAAGGTGAAATGAAGCGAAACACCGCTAAAGAATTAAAAATAATAAATAGATTTCAATAATAGATTTAAACGGTCTTGTTGAGAGCCAGCAACGAATTTACTTATGATATTTCAATAAGATTATAGTTTCTTAGAAAACTAGAGGTAAGTAAAAATGTTGCTGGCTCTCTGACTGACTATAACAAAAGTGATTCGAAATGTTTTTTGGTCTATTACATAAAACTGCTTCGCAATATACCGGGCTGTACGATTGCTTTTTATATGGCATTTCGCTATAACGGTCTTATTTAATTATGGCACTTTTTTATACAAAGAACGACGTGCTATTATCAAGCTAAAACCTGCATGACCAGCACAGCAATGAGCAAAAAAAAACCTACTCATGAAGGTACCGATGTTACTTTACGGAATAGTGCATATTAGACCAACGCCTGCAACCAGCAACGACTGTCAGTCGGTCGCCTACAATTTCTATCTGTGCTGGACTGATGTAGTGTCGTTTTCATTTATTAATTTGCATTAAAATTTGTTGATTCGTGCTGATCGTGCAGGTTTTTGCTTGACAAGTGTGCGCGGCGTTGCCCATGATGTTTTATTATAAGGTCAAAAAAAGTGTCTCGAGGAGTAAACTAGGCCATTTCTTATTACAAAATGCTACAAAAAACAGCAAAGTAAAGCAAGGTATGGTTGAACATTGAAATTGATTTATGTTTTGTATGATTTAGTATCAATAAATAACTCATTTTTTTATATATTTTAATTTGACTATCCTGAAATATAACTTGGCGAAATTGAAATTTACCATTAAAATATAATTACAAAACATTATTTAAAGAATTCTTCCTAACTTATTAATTTTGACGTTTTATGAATATTTAAGAAAAAAAATTAAACGCAAATTGATAAACAATAACTACAAAATAAAATAATTTATATAAAAATAACTTGATAGGGCAGTGATACAACACGCAAATATGTGACAAATTCATTATAATTGTAGTAATATTTTTGAAATAAAACCAATAAGACTTTAATACTGTTGACTAATTATGTTCCGTACTTCCTAAATTCCTCATTTTCGAATTTCTGTTATTTTACAAAAATTGGATGGACCCGGTGATACGTTTTCCTTGTAAAATTGTGCTTTTTATTGAATGAAAAAAGTTTGTCTCGGAATCCACAGGACTTGCCCTAAATGTTTTTTATCGGATCTACGTTTTCCTTGTAAAATTGTGCTTTTTATTGAATGAAAAAAGTTTGTCTCGGAATCCACAGGACTTGCCCTAAATGTTTTTTATCGGATCTCGATAATTAGAGAAACTTCTAAGTTCTTAAAACATGTTTTCTCACAGACCATAAGAGCACCTAAAACCGATCAAATTTTGGATAGGTAATTTTATTATGACAAGATTGTTCTTCACTCCTGAGGTCGCTTGAAAGTAAGTTTGATGTATGGAGAAAATATCGACGTTTTGGCTCTATTAAAAAAAAGTAATTAAAATTTTTCATTTGATTTTTTTAATAAATGAGTAATCAGTTTTTTTTTATTAAGTGTATTTATTAAAAAAATCAAATAAAAAATTTTCACACAATGCATGTGATTTTTGCACTATCAAAGTTGTTAGTATATTTTTTTATTGGTGACTAAAAACTGTTGGTAAGTATGAGCAAAAATAGCGGCAGATTTAAATTGAAAAAATAATTCAAGTACATATCTATAAAATAGTAATAAATATATGTATAAAATACATTATCAAACAATTCTTCAGTAATATTACTAGAGTCATCTATATTTACGTGACAAAAATATTCAGTACCAAAATTTATCAATAGTTGGCGAAAGGTCGAGCCCTCAAACGTATGTTTACAATAGTGAATGTCTTTGAGGTCCGCCCTCGAAAGCAACACCTGGTACCCGAAACTCGGGATAGCTAAAATCTTGGTGCCGATAACACATGTTCAGCATATATATATATATATATACGTATATATATATATATATATATATATATATATATATATATATACGTATATATATATATATGTGTGTGCGGGCAATAACTTTCGAAGGAGTTAATTGATTTTAACGAAATTTGGCCCACGTGTTGAAATCCATCACCGCAAGAAGCCTATTTAAAATGGGCCTAATCGGGCTATTTTAAGGGTAGTTTTTAGGGGTTGAAAAATGTTTTTGGGCCCCAAAATACCGAAAAAATTCTCCGAATCGTTTCAAAATTGAAATTTAATCCTCTGGTAGTAATTAAAAAGTGTCCCTAAAATTTTAATAAAATTGGCCCAACAGGACCGGACTTACAAATTTTTTGAAAACACTAATTTGTAGATAGTGACTTATTTATTGAAGGGTGTATTTAATTCGGTGTAGACGTTAGATTGATAATAATTTTGCAGTTAAGAAAAAAAATGTTATTTTAAGGGGTGTATTAAGGAGGCAAATTTTTAATTTTGCCCAAAAACCAACTTAAGTTCGCATAATAAAGCCACACTGCCTGTAATAGCAAATACACTATATTGTCGGCAGGGTTTTGGCTCTGCGACCCGGGTTTTTTTTACTTTAAAACGACATTTTCCTACGCATTTTAACAAAAATTTGACTTGAAAAACGTGCTCTTGTGTAGATCAAGCATTTGTTTTTGTGTGAATACAATCTAATGTTGTACATGACAGGGAGTTTGAATACGACATTAGACTGCTCTTGCATGTATGAAAACTAATTTTTTATCACAATCTAAGGTCATTGTCAAATCCAATTTTTTGACAATGTTTTGTGCAACCCAGCATAGGTCATGCAAAATTTTAAATAATGCTTGAAAAAACATCTTACGCAAACTGTGCCTTATACTATAAATGATTTATTTTAATGTTATAAGTTACTTTATATGTATATCTTGACTTTTTGTATCCATTTTTTTGGCCACAGAAATAAAAGTCATATCATATCATATAATTTAATTTAATATTATTAATATTTTATTTTGAAATTCTTAAATAACTCAATCATCCGACTCTCAGATGTATAGACACTATAGACAGTAGCAGGTACCATATTTTACATGACGTCATGGTTAACCCAAATACAAATAACCTACGATATTTTATTACACGTGAATATACAATATCCACATATAGTTTGAAAACTTTTTCTTCTTTATATGTTTATATATATATATATATATATATATATATATATATATATATATATATATATATATATATATATATATATATATATATATATATATATATATATATGTACAAATATACAAAAATGCTTGCTAGGCCATTCTTTTTTCTGAGATTGCGCTCGGAAATGTTTTCCGAACATTTCTTTGAATGTTTTTACAGAATGTTGCATAAATAAAAAAAAAATCACTCTGATGTTGGTCTTGACAGAAGCATACATAATGTTGACGTGATATACAAATGGCGTTAAGGCTGTCGGAACACTCTGAATTTAAGCCAAGAATAGGGCTTCGGCTGATAGCTGATTGTAGACTTATTCGTCAACATTTTGCAAAAATTCTTTTTCTAGAAGGAAGGTGAAAGAAAAATCTTAATGGACTACTTTACCAATTTATGTACGATTTACTGGAAAAAAGTTGGCATTAACTGTGGCAAAAAACATACGTTTTCAATGTCACACTACGACCTTATTCGTACATATTTCAAAAAATTGTTCCATCACAAACCTAAAGTGACTCCTCTTTCCGAAAAGTTTTTTAAATCTTTAAAATATTTCCAGAACTGACAGCGGCACCTTTGCAACAACATTTTTTAGACTCGTAGTGTGCCTTAAATTCAGAGCGTTCCGACAGCCTTAATAACATGACTTTACCATCAGAACTGTGATCGCAATAGTATATTACAGCACAAGGGCAGAAAGTTGGAATTCTTGAACTGCGTGACATGACGCTCGAGGCGAACATATATTAACCTCCCTCAAAAATTCTCTAAAAAGATGAAAATAATGAAATTTTGAGGTCGGAGCCAATTTCATTACTAAAACTTTTAATTACGTACGTTATCTACTTTTTAGTGAATTTGCCATCGGTCGGATGGCGGGACCTAGGGGTCGGACCAACATTTTTCGACGTTTCATAACCTCCTAAACACTTTGGCAGAGTCAGAGAATTTGTATTTTAACACTTTTAAAAAGTATTTTTTACAAGTCTGGTTTTGGTGCACCTCGTATACAATGAAGACATAAGGCATAACATATTGTGACTATATATGGGTACATTTAAGTTTGTCGTATTATGTAAACTGCAAAAAAGTTCTATTTTATAGTTGTATTTTTGATATTGTATTATAAATGTTATATGTTAAAGCATACATTAAGTTAATATATAACGTTAAAGTATGGAACGTTTGTTCCTTATGAATATTGAAGTACTTACTTGTCTGTTAAATTAGTATAGAAACATGCCTTTCACAATGAGAAATAAACGAACTAAAAAAAAAAAATTCAAAACAGCTAAAATCTAAAAATGTTCAACATTCTCAATTAATTCTCAATATTGTTCACGTCCATTATAATTAATAAGTTTTTTTTTTATTTTTAACGGGAAATTGGACAATTCAAATATAGTTAAACTAAATTAAAAAATTGCGACGTTTCGTTAAATCTTTTTAACTTCTTCAGGCACAACTGAAATGATTAAAAATATAAATTAGTTAATGAAATAAATACTTTTTTTTTAAATAGAATTGAAATAATACCTTTAAAGGTATTATTTCAATTCTATTAAAAAAAAAAAACCTTAGTTTTTAGTAACCTTGGGGGTTATTTGTAGCTGAAAAAAACTGTGTAAATATGTTTAGTGGTTCCATTATAATTATATATAGATTTAGTCGGATGAACTAAATATTGCTTTGGAATCACTGATTTAAAATCTACAGTATCATAGACAAATGCAACATCATTTCGGTTTGTAAATATAACGGGGACATTGAGCATCAAATATAACTTACAAAGACTTGCGTCTACATATGTGACGTCATGTAAATATGTTTTCCATTTCATATTTCCCTGATACGGCAAAACGCAAAACTGTTTTAAAATTGGATGATGTTCAACGATCAACCGTTTTTTTGTTTTTTTGCTACTGAAGCTAGAGGACATAAAATTGCTTTAAAATTACAGTTTTGTTTTCTTCGATGTCACTGTGTATCAGAGTTGAGCTGCGTTGGACAGAATTTCATTTGATTTAAACAATCAACAAATATATTTTCTTTTTTAATCGTTATTAAAAAAACCGGTCAAGGGCGAGTCGAACTCGCGAGAAGAGGGTTCCGTTCTATTCCGTTTTCCGTGAGTATTTTTAGACTTAAGATTTTCGTTTAGGTTTTCCTGTAAACTATGGATGAGACTCGACATTCTCTATTTTTTTCAAAATTTTAGGCTCACTAATTTCGGTTATAAGGGGGAATGGTCAATTGTCTTAAATAACTTTAAAACTAATTATCTTAAAATTATAAAAAAAATATATTTGAGATTCTTGCAACAAGCCCTTTCATTTGATACGTCTCACGATCTATTTTGCAAAACTTTTTTTTTAATTTTCTAATTTACCCCCCAAAAGTGGGCGTTAAAATTTTAGCAGTACATTTTAGTCTTTACTGAAGGGTAGAATGTCAATTTTGAAACGATTCTGAGATTTTTTCGGTCTTTTTAAACCTAAAAACATTTTTCAGCCTCTAAAAACCGCCCTTAAATTGCCTGATTTACTGCACAATCTAATCATATTTAATACTTAATAAACCCTTTCGAGTTCCACAAACCCGATCTCAAACGGTTCTAAACGTTCTAAAGATATCGTACAACAAATATTGTTTAGAGAGAGAGAGAGAGAGAGAGAGAGAGAGAGAAATGTCCATAAAAAATAGTCAGAGTAGCTTTCTCGGACTCCAGAACGTCGAGATCCGATGAAAACTCGATTTTCGAAAATCGAACAAATATCAATAGCCCCTTTTTTAGAAAAAAATTTTCAATAGCGCGATGCTAAAAAACCGACGCACATACACGGACTAAATAAAAAATAGTTAGACCAACTTTCTAGAACCCTAAAACGTCGCGATCTGATGAAAACCCGATTTTCGAAAATCGGATCAAAACCAATAACAACTTCTCCTTTGAGAATTTTCAATAGCGGGAAGTTAAAAAGTTTTATCATCAAACAATTTACATGACTTAATAACAAAATAAAATTACTTGCAATACTGTTCAATTGGTTTTTATTGATATAAAATGCTACGTTTCAACCAAACTTTGTGGTCCTTTTCAAGTACAAAATTAAAATTACAATTGTTTAAATAATTATTATAAGTATTGCAAGTAATTTTATTTTGTTAATATATCTATTACTGTTGGTAGAGTCAATATTATTAATTTACATGACTATTTATTCGCCACCGTCTGAAAAATTCTCCGATATTCGAACAGAAATATACAAATAATAAATTAAAACGTGTGGATAGTCCTTTATACTACAGTTTCGTTCAATCTTGATTTTTCTTGTATTGCGTAAATTGATTATTCAATGTCAAATCGTCGACAAATGATGCATGTAGATCAAGTCACTTCGTGCAGTTCAGTTATTCATCAGTAATTATACTAATGTCAATAAAATATAACGTTATAGTTCACCGTAAAATAAATAATTGTAATAATATTTACTAATAAGTAAGTGTTACTTGCGTGTTTTACCGTTGAGAAATCAAAAGATTTCTAAAAACGTACGCTTTTTTTTGTGAAATTTAGCAGATTTCGTACTGAGTTTTTGAAGTACATAGAGATTATGTGTTGAATGTTTTTGCAAAATTTACTACAGACAGATTATAGATTTTTTAATAATAATTGATCCATATATAAATTATTTTTAATACGTTTGAGTGTTTTTTGTAACAGAAAACTGTTTTTGTTTTTAATAATTGATGAACTATCGTTTTTAAAGCGGATTTCAACACCGAACAGGACATATTTATGTAAGTCAATCAATTTTAAATTTCTTGTGTCATTTATTTGGAATATTTTTATCTCATTCAGAAACGTTATTTTTAGAGATGCGCCGAGTAGTGGTTTCACCGAATAACCGAATACCGAATATTATTCGGTTTAACCTTTACCGAACCGAATATTTGGCCGAATTATTCGGTTTACCATTTCATTGTTTTGCCGCGTAAACAACCTGATATAAGTTTTAAAAAATAAATGTAGATTTGATTGACATTTCAAAAAATGTTGATATTAAGTTTAAAAATAAATGTTGATTTAAAGCTTAAAAATAAATATTGTTTTGAGGTTTAAAGATAAATGTTGATATAGATATACATTTGATTGAGGATATTAAAAATGTTGATTTTAAATTTAAAAATAAATATCGTTTTGAGTTTGAAATTAAATGTTGATTTAAGGTTTAAAATAAATGTTGACTATACTGACTATAGGTTAGGAAATAAATATATTTTCTCTTATTATTATTCTAATAAATATATTTAATCTTACATAAGAAGTTTTGTCTTTTAGTTCTACACCTTGGCTACATGAACCAAAAAAATAGAAATGCTTGAACCGAATATATTCGGCAACAAAACCGAATAATTCGGCCGAATACAAATAGTGGAAAAGACACCGAATACGCCGAATACCGAATACCAAACAAATATTCGGCGCATCTCTAGTTATTTTCGTTAGTAATTGTGCATAAAATTATATTTTCGCGTTGAGTCAACTGGAAATTGAATACTTATTTTTGATAATATATAATAAATAACATAATTAAGAGTTTCAAATGGTAATTTGAGTTCTTGTATAATTGTGAAGATAATTAACAACTAATAATGTGGAAAGTTAATTTTGTTAGTATGAAATGAGTTTACTTAATAATAATTAATAACGTTACTTGGAGAGCACTAGGGTTTAAAACCGTAAAAGAATTTTCTAAATGGCTTTAGTAGTTCCTGTGATAATTAGTCACAAACAAGTAAATAATATTGTTTGTAGTTTAACTGTTCACATGATAAATTTTAAGACAAATGTCACTCATGAATAAATGAAATGGCCTAATGGAAAAATTGTAATTTATTTTTTATTATTTCAAGTGTTTTATCAGTTATGCATGAGTGAAAACAAATATTAGCTTAATTTTGAAAAATTGCACAGAACCCTCTTTCTCATTAATAATGCGCTGGGGTTTGGGGGAATTGTTACGCACATGAGTTTGGGGTAAATCGATACACTGGATAACATAAATTATTTATATTGTAATATGGATCATGACATCCCTGCTGGAATATTTAAAAAGATAATTCAAATCGCCTAATTAAATATTAAAATTCCAAATAACAAATAATGTACCTTTTAAATGTGATCCGATTTTGGTACAATTGTTCAAATGATCAGTTTTCAACGATGTCTTTTAATAGATAAGTGATGTCAAAAATACTCATTTTCTTTATCTATGTCTTTAAAAATCTATATACTAATATTATAAAGAGGTAAAGTTTGTAAGTTTGGATCAGCGTTGCCAGACGTCCCGATTTTGGCGGGACGTCCCGATTTTTAAATCAAAATTAAATGTCCCGCGCGGGACAGGCTCAGTCCCGCTTTTCGGAGATAACTCGACCGTGCGTAAATAATTATTCTCTTATTATAATGGTGCGCTTACACGGGCAACTAAAATTGCTCAATTCCGGGCAATATTGATCAATTATGTACATCAGCAATTCACGGCAATGGCAACATGGAGCAATTATTGCCAAAGATACCGCCACACCATATCACGCAATATGGAGCAACTTTGAGCAACTAGGCAATACAAGGCAATCATTCATACACTATAGCAATTCAATTGAACTGTCACTGGCTATGGACGAGGTTTTACTGGCAGCGGCGTGTAGTGCTTTTATTATAATAAGTTTAAAACGAAAAAAAAAAAGAAAAGGAATAGACAGATTTGGGTGCGAACGTATCTAGATGGACGAAAGCCATCTTTATTGTGTGATGATATGGACAATTATTTATTCAAAAACTTTACCAGAATTTATTTATTTCTTTTTTGTCCTTGGTAATTAATATAAAAATGATTTTTCGGGAAAAAGGACTTTTTTTAAATAAACACTTAATTTTTTATTTACAGCGACGTTTCGTTCCTTGTTTGGAACTTTATCAAGCTTTGATAACTATTAAATGTTTTGATTAAGTAGATATAAAAGTCAATATACACATATAAATTTGAGTTTAACAATTATTAATAAAAAGTTTATAATAATACCGTTTATTAAAAAAATGTTTTTACAGTCGATGTTCAAATCAACTGTAAAAACATTTTTTTAATAAACGGAATTATTATAAACTTTTTATTAATAATTGTTAAACTCAAATTTATATTTAAATGTGTATATTAACTTTTATATCTACTTAATCAAAACATTTAATAGTTATTAAAGCTTGATAAAGTTCCAAACAAGGAACGAAACGTCGCTGTAAATAAAGAATTAAGTGTTTATTTTAAAAAAGTCCTTTTTCCCGAAAAATCATTTTTATTTTTATTTTACCAGAATGTCTCGGAGTGATTTTGAATTACTTTTATTTTTATTAATTCACGTACAGCTGTACTGCACTGTACAATAGAAGCAAAATAAATGAAATGACAGCGGCGCATCTCATTCCCACCACCAGTCTGTCACCACATGAAAGTGAGACAATAGATACGTATACAAGCGAGATAGAAGAAAAATTGACTAAAATTTCCAAACCGTGTAGATATTCGGCAATTCATGTCGGCCACTTTGGGCAATAGGAATATATGGAGCAATTCGAAGCAATATTGCCGAAACTATTGCCGCAATTTTATAGAAATTGCTCCAGATTGCTCCATTAATTGCTCCATTGTGTTGCCGGGCAATTATTGCTCAAAAAATTGCTCGTGTAAAGACACCATAAGTTGCAATTTGTAACACTCACTCCTCAGACTATTGTTTGAAACGCCATATTTTTCTAATGAATAAAACTTTTGATTTTGATTTGTTTTTTTTTATTTTTTTTATTCAGAAGACGAATAAGACTCAACTATTTAACGATAGGGTAAATCTGATTTTTTAAATATCATATTTTTATTAAAATACATTTTCTGTGACTATTTTTGCTATCTATTGTAAAACGATGGACCCAAAGGCTCCACTACTGTCGTTACTGCCGAGCGAGCTATAAAACAATATTTATCTGTTTTATAGCTCGCTAGGCAGCAACAACAATGGTGGAGCCTTTGGGTCCACCGTTTTACAATCTTGCTTTGCGAAGCTGTGCCTCGCTCGATAGTAACAACAGTTCTTTCGTCGACATACGTTGCAAAATTGGTCACCACAAAAAGCCTATCGCATGTGGAGCCGCGAATATAAAGTCCCCCGCCGCGCTGAGTTTGTAATAATAATAATAATAATAATAATAATAATAATAATAATAATAATAATTTATTTATCTTTGTATATACAAGCCATAGGCTGGAGAGGTCGTTATAACAAATTAAAACGTTTCATAAAAATTTCATAAAGAAAAATTTAAAGAGTCCATATCAAGGGCCATAAAGTCATTAATTGTATAAAATACATTTTCTATAAAAAATGACTTTAATTTTTTTTTTAATTTAGAAATATTGTTTTCGTTTTTTAAATCTATAGGCAACTTATTATAGAATCGAATGCAGTTGCAATACATATTTTTACTATACTGAGACAATCTGTGAAATGGTAGTCTCAATTGCGTTTTCGATCTCGTATTACAGTTATGAACATCACTGTTCATTATGAAAAGTTCCTTGTGTTGTGCCGCAAATACAATACATTCATAAATGAACAAACTTGGCACAGTTAAAATCTTAAGCTGCCTAAACAGAGGGTTGCATGAAGTTCTCATGGCAGATTTTGTTATTATTCGGATCGCTCTTTTCTGAATAATAAATGATCTTTGAAAGGATGACGAATTACCCCAAAAAATAATACCATATGCGCAAATGGACTGGAAGTACGCATAATATATATTAATTAAAATGTCATTATTTACGATAGATCGACATTTTTTTAGTAAGTAGCAAATACTATTCAATTTTGAGCATAGGGTATTAACATGAACATCCCAACTCAAGGTATCTGCAATATTTAAACCTAAGAGCTTTGTGTTGGAAACTGTTTTTATAGATTTGCCATCTAAAGGTATATAAAAAGAACAATCAGGTACATTCTGAATCGTATGAAAATTTAACAGAACAGTTTTATTAATATTCAAAACAAGTCCGTTTTGTCTACACCACTCATTAATTTCATTAACGCCAATACTAATCGATTTAGAAATATCACCTGAATGTTCAGCTTTAAAAAGTTGACTGGTATCATCAGCATATAGCGTAATATCGGAATTCGAAACATTATGTGGTAAGTCATTAATAAATATTAAAAATAATAACGGACCCAAGATCGATCCTTGTGGAACTCCGCAATCATTAATTTGAGCTAATCTCAGAAACTACTGTACGGATTTACATACGGTTATTTAGGACGGTTATAGGTGATAATTTATGAGCTTATTGCGAAAATAAGCTACCGATATAATGATATTTGTGAATGAAATCGGAAAAAATCTTCCCTTCTAAGAACTTCCGTGGCGCCCGCTACGTAAATAGTTAAATAGTTCCTATTAAAAAGTTCTAAAAAAAAGTCCGCAACAGCATATACTATCTTTTAAAGTTGACTCACAATAACAATTTTTATGATTTTCTAATTTGGTCTAAAAAAGTGCTTTATTCGCGAAGGTGTTTTACCAGAATAGTATTAATCCTTATTAACATAAATATACCGAACTGGGTAGAGTAGTGGTGACAGCACTAGACTAGCATTCGGGAGGTCCGGGTTCGAATCCCGGCAGGGGCAGATGTGGCTGGGACTTTTTCCTACTGCCTCTCGCCGAGAAACGGTAATTCCTGTAGCGGCCATCTTAATTGAGATTTTCCATGGTTTCCCTCAATTAATTCCAGATAAATATCGAGATGGTTCCTTATCTGAGGCCATGGCCGATTACCTATCAAACTCCTAGTTCAAAAATTGCCTACCTTATCCTAATTTCCTATAATTCCTTCATTCGCCCATTGTTATTACATAAGTTGAAGTGTTAAAAATGTAGAAAAATAACGGGAAGTGTGGTAAAATGGAAAACAGTAATGATGCGAATGGCGTCTGTTATGACATAAAGTCGAGAAAAGGACGTTAAACGCATTATTATTATTATTATTAAAATAAATATGTTAATCACCTTAAGTATTTAATTTAGACCAAATTTGCCCTTTACGCCATTTAATTTAGATTAATAGGTGATTTACAAATCCGGGAGAAACCGGACCGGGCCGCTAGTATTACATAATTCATTTTGTATATTCTGGTGTGAAGAATTAGTTCAAAGGTATTTACTTATTTTAATGACCCTGCGGAAATTGTGACCCGAATTATGATGGCAATTATCACACAACATTCGTAAATGACTTTCTGTTGGGTACTCACATATATAAAGTCAGTATTGCCAACTGTAGAACAACCAGTGTGATTTATAATGAATCGGTACAGATGCCAACATTGGAATGCCATCCCTCTTCAGCTTTGTGGAAGTGACATGATAAGTATCTATCTATCTTTGTCTGTACACCCTGCCATATATTATGTGCTGCAATGTAACTGTATCATTACAGTGCGCGTCAGAAATTTGTTTTTTTAGTGTTTTTGCCATATATGACACATACACTATTGGCGTGAGTCGGATGGTGGGACCAACATTTTTCAACATTTTGAATCATATGTGCCCAAGAAAACTGTTTCGACCTGGTGTTTAGGAATTGCAATCCATCGGCATTTTCAATCCAGCTGGATTTATGCTGGATTAAAGCAAATACAGCTGGATCCAGCGCGGATCCAGCATAAATCGATTTTTCAAATAAATGTAACAATTTTTTAACTCTAGAAACTTTAATAACTATTTATCTACATTTACATGAAATACTCGTTTTTTGGCGTTAGTAAAGTACTCTAATAGTAAAGTAATAGTTACGAATATCCAGAGTAAAATTATTAATTTTCACATTATAGTCTTAAATCACCTAAATCGATATTCTAGATATCTGCAATAGTTATTCGTTTAAGGATTTTACAAACTATGTAGTCTGTTTCTCAGTCTCAATAATTTGGAAATAAAATTGCGTTTCCCGCTTATAAAATGTTTAGTTAACTCTTATTAGAAACAAAACTTTAATATAAATTATATAATTTAAGACTTGACTTGTCTTTTAAAGAATAAAGTCAATCAATTATGTAACAGGTTTTTTTTACTTTTTTGAAAGTAAGATCTCAAAAAAGAAATGTTATTGATGGTGTTATCTAGCCTACTTCTTAAAGAACTGCCAATATACCCGCCTGCGGAAAAGGTTTCCTCCACCTCTACGCTAGTTGGTTTAAGAGTCATCAAATAGTCATAGAAAGTTAAGTTTTCACCTCTTACTTCCTTACTTTCATAAAGTGCCATTTCTTTTTTCAATATCTTATCATAATCATTTTCAGACCCAGTTAATTACTTGTTCTGGATCCAGCGCCAGATGCTGGATCTAGCAAGGCCAAAAATGTGTTGGATCCAGCTGGATTGCTGGATCCAGCATTGCAATCCCTACTGGTGTTATAGATGGCGTGTGAGTAATACCAACAGTGCATAAATGTTAGGTTTCTGCCTTAAGCCGAAAGTAAGTACTTTCGACCGGTTATGAAGAAAAATTTTTTGTCAATCAATCGCAAAACATTTAATTTCTTGTTTCCATGTTAAATACCGGTTTTGACATTTTAATTTATAAACAGTTGATAAAGAGTCCTTTAAAGTAATATCAGACGGTCCATTTTTTGTTCTTTTCTGTCTTTCATTCAGCATCTTTCATTCGAAATGAAATGTCTGAACACAAAATGAAACAATAATGAAAAATCAATGAACCGATCCAACAACGCTAGATATCGGCATTCGACATGTTTGATTCGCACTCCGAATGAACGAAAACTGAAGCGTCTGAACACAAGAAAGAACATTCATTCGGTTTCGATCAGTTTGTGTCGTGTCTTATAGCGGACGGACTTGGGACTGCGACACCGCATAGTGAATATATTATGTCTGTGTATGAGACAAAATGGTATTCAAGTAGAACGACTAAAACACGCTGCTGTTTTTGGAGAATTTCAAAAATTATCAATGCCTTTACAACCACAAACTTGACGAATACAAAGACAGAACAATAGGGACAAATTCTTTAAAATCTCTAATTAATGATTCAAACTTAGACTTTGCTTCTTTTTTGACAATTCTTCGATCAAATGATCACAAATCAAACAAATTCCAAGACGCACAACTTCATTCGACGACATCTTCGAGGAAAAGACTGGATGAACGTTCATTTTTACGTCATTCTGTCCGTGCCGTGTGAACGCGGAATAAAACAAAAATGAACTTTCAGTCAAATGAACATTCATTCGGAATGAACCGTCTGATATCACCTTACTAAATGCACAGGTAACATCCAAATTTCAAATGGTCGAGAACAAGATACTTTAACATGTGCATAACGTGCCAAGTTCGCCGTAACGCCACCAATAAAGTATTGTTTTTTCAACAAATCAGCAGCCATTGCCAATAATTAAATAAAAATGGAAGGACGAGATTTGTTGTCATATCAAGTCAATAAATCAATACCCATTCAAATCTCATTTTGGTGTTTAATAAAATTCCTGTCGGTAGTCGATCTGCGTTAATATATACAATCCTATTGTTTCTGAATTTTTTTTAAACCACATACGTCTGTTTATTGAAATAATTCTTTGATGCTTTTTGTTATGAAAAGTAGTATGGTTGGTACGATGCAATTTTGATTGTTATTTTCTTAATGAAAAAGTTATTAAAAATCAATAAAATTTACAACGATCTTAACAGACTTTATTAAAATTTAATTGCGAACAACGTTTTAGCCCGTGTTTGGGTTTTCTTCAGTAAAAAATATATAATAAATATATGTTATATTTATAGTAAGTATCTATAATATAATTAGAGTAGAACCTCGATAAGTTAAAATCCAAGGGAAACGTTAAAAAATTTAAGTTATCGAGTTTTTTACTTATCGAGAGTTGAAGTTGATAAAATTCGCCACAATAATAAAAAAAATATTAGAAAAAAATGCCTTTTACAGCAAGGAACAATTTTTAAACTACAATTTTAATACTTGCGAATAAGTTTTAAGTGTTAAATTGTTATATTTTTTATTTCTTTTAGTTTTAATATTTTATTTTATCTGTCTTTTACCGTTTGTATGTTTATTTTTATCTATTTTTTTTGTATATATATCATGACATGTCCTCCATACCATGTATGTTTTATTTAGGACAAATCAAATGATGATGATGATGAGAGAGGTTGTCAGAGTAAAATTTTTAACTTAGCGAGGTTTGTGGATTTTATAAAGGATGTATTTAGTTCAATAGACAATAATACTTTAACTTATGAAGGTCATCAAAATATTATTTTAAGTTATCAAGGGCTATGTTCAGAATATTTGTTTAAGTTTCCGAGGTTTTGTGATTTAAGCAATGGAGGTTTTATGCTTTCAGGGGAACGGAATTCAAAATTTTTTTAACTCATCGAGGTTCTACTGTATATATTTTTTTTACTGAAGAAGACCCAAATACATTTTTTGCAATTTAATTTCAATAAAGTCTGTTAATATAGTCGTTAATTTTAATAAAGCACAATATAAAATACACGTTATTAATAATTTAGGAGTCCCATTGTCTACGAAATATAATCAAGGATTCTTTCTTCTCCTTCATTTTCGTAACAGTTCTTGTTCGTAACCGCAACGCGTCACAAGAAATTTTAAACAAATACCCTCGCTAAAGAAGTGTTATACTTCAGAGAACTTAAATATTCACAATCCATGTATATTAAATATCGGTGGTCTAAATAATCCGATACACACAAAGAACTAACTGGCGCACCGAGAATGTTTGATATTGCTGCATAATAGCATCATATCTGCATAGGCAAATGCCGTCATATGATAATATTCTATGCCACTGGAGATAGAAGCTGGTGTAGGGATGTACATTTAAAAAAAATAGAGTTTAAAAAAACTATAACAACACGCATTTATAAACTAAAAAATACCGAGCTGGGTAGAGTAGTGGTGACAGCACTAGACTCGCATTCGGGAGGTTCGGGTTCGAATCCCGCCGGGGGCAGATGTGGCTGGGACTTTTTCCTATTGCCTCTCGCCGAGAAACGGTAATTCCTGTACCGGCCATCTTGATTGAGGTTTTCCATAGTTTCCCTCAATTAATTCCAGATAAATATCGAGATGGTTCCTTATTTGAGGCCATGGCCGAAGGGTCTGGAAATCGTTTCTTTTTTTTCTGATACTACAACTTATAAGAGATATTGTCAGAAATTTTGAAGTCATTAGAGCAAAACTTTTCGAGTTACAGACAATTGAGTTTCCGGGCGCTCGGTCTTTTCTTCTCTATAATTTTCTTAAGTTGGAAATCAAAATTTCTCGAAAACCGTTGGGCCGATTTCGTCTAAGCTTTTGCACACTTCTTTTACATAGGTACTAAAGACTCGGTTTTGTCAGAAGGATTTTTTTTTCAATTACAACTTTTTTTTAAATAAACAATAAGAGCAATTTTTGGCAAAAATCGAAGTTTTTTTATTGCACCTTTACCAAAAATTCAAAAATGAATATTTTGTTAATTCCTTCTGACAAATCCGAGATAAACTTATGTTCTAAAGAAATCTTGGTTTTTTAATTTCGGATGAAGCAATCATGGGTTATCCTGACTACCGCAAGGAAACTTTTTTTTGAGGTGACTCAGATCTGACACTACCACTGGCTTATTTTTCAATATTTTTTGATGAAAATTTAACAGAATATTCTTAGAATGATCCTTAATAATGTAACAAATTTTTAAAATATTAATAAATAACGTACACAAAATATGCTTATTTTTTTTGTATCTAAGACCTTCACCCCACCCCCCCTTTAATATCGGTAATAAATTTTTAATTTACTAGCTAATAGTAAACGTAGAGCTGTCATGAAAATTTAAGTAGATACTTTTTACAGTAAAGCTAATTTTGTTGTCAAATTATTTTGCAATTTTTAGTTCATAAAAGCGTGTTGTTTTAGTTTTTTTAAACTCTAATTTTAATTATAAGACTAAAAAACAAATTGCATTTAACTATGAGGTAGGCAACGCAACGTACGTCACTGTACAGCATGTTCGCTTGCTTGCTGTAATTTTTTCAAGTTTTTTTATCTTGAAGGTCCTGTTCAGAATATTGAGACAATCTAATTAAATTATTGTATTGTCATCGGTCCTTGATAATTTAATCTGACCTTTTGAAGTGAGTGAATTTTATGTTCAAAGATTCCTTTACAAACAAACATACAGGTGAAACTAATGAAAGCGTGGTCTATATCTAACTTCATGCCTATCGCTATCAGCCAGCATTGATATTATCTTGATACGTACAATTTCACGTGTAATTCACTGTTGCCAACCTAATCTCCATATGCATACAATATTTGCATTTGAGTTCACACATTGCATATTTTGGCGACGTGTAAACGTCGTGAGACCGCCTGGTTTCTAGTCTAGTTTAGCCGTGCGCACTGCTGCTCTAGCCATGGATGGCTGTCGAAATAATTTGATTCTGTCAATTACATGGAATGTGTTAGTCCAGGTGACGTTCCACATACATTACATGGTAAACCACATAGTCTACTCTTGTTTATCTGCCACAAATCGCAATGTGCAATCAAATTATCCGTTTTAAAAAGTTTTTGAAGTTATACTTTTTTTGACGCGTTGATGATGAAATTTTCTCTGTTACCGACATTACACACACAGCAAGCAACGAACAAGAGACACCATGAAGTGAGGTAAAATTTTCTCTGATACCGAAGTTGGGCAACCGTTGGTAAAGTCAAAAGCGCACACCCCACTATATGACGAAAGTAACTTTTTTACAACAGACATTTATCTGTATCAGTTAATTTACTGAACACAGTTCAATGAATTTTAATTAGGGATTGCAATCCAGCGGCATTTTCAATCCAGCTGGATTGTAGCAAATCCAACTGGATCCAGCATTATCGATTTTTCAAATAAATGTAACAATTTTTTAACTCTAGAAACTTTAATAATTATATATCTACATTTACATCAAATACTCGTTTTTTTGGCGTTAGTAAAGTACTCTAATAGTAAGTAATAGTTACGAGTATCCGGACTATAATTATTAATTATCACAATATTAAATCACCTAAATTGATATTCTAGATATCTGAAATGTTATTCGTTTACTTATTTTACAAACTATGTAGTCTCAGTTTCTCAGTCTCAATCATTTTAGAAATAAAATTGCATTTACCGCTTATAAAATGTTTAGTTAACTCTTATTAGAAACAAAACTTTAAAATTAAAATTAAGACTTGACTTGTCTTTTAAAGAATAAAGCCAATCAATTATGTAGGTAACAGTTTTTTTTTACTTTTTTTAAAGTAAGATCTCAAAAAAGAAATGTTATTGATGGTGTTATCTCCCAGCCTACTCTGGGACTCTCTCTACCTGTACGCTGGTTGGTTTGACAGTCATCAAATAATCATAGATTAAAGTTAGGTTTTCACCTCTTACTCCTTCCCTTTCATAAAGTGTCATTTTTTTCTTTAATATCTTATCATAATCCTTCCTAGACTCAGTTAATTACTTGTTTTTAGCTTAGTGCGGATCCGCACCGCTGGATCCAGCGCCAGATGTTGGATCCAGCAAGGTCAAAAATGTGCTGGATCCAGCTGGATTGCTGGATCCAGCATTGCAATCCCTAATTTTAATAGAACTCTATTCTAATAGTAAACAAAGCATAAAACAAAGTCCAAGGCAATCTGTCAAGAATTGTGACCTGCAGAGTTCGGACGTAGATACGTATTTACATATCAACCGACCAATGATTTTTAGCTGCAATATTATGAACTCGAGTCAATTTAAAAATTGTTCCATTTTATAGAACAGAATCTCCTTTTTTCCGAAAAGTTACGATTTGAACGAACGTCTCTCTAAACTAACCTAGATGTAACTACTCGTATAAGCCAAACTCCTCTAGCTATCTGGGAACCCCCAACCGGATGGTGGTCTCAGTAGAGCCAATAGAAAACCTCTCGATGACAAACAGTAAAAAAACCCGGGTCGCAGTGCCAAAACCCTGCCGACAATATAGTGTATTTGATAATACAGGCAGTGTGGCTTTATTATGCGAACTTATGTTGGTTTTTGGGCAAAATAAAAAATTTGACTCCTTAATACACCCCTTAAAATAACATTTTTTTTTCTTAATTGCAATATTATTACCAATCGAGCCTCTATACCAAATTATATACACCCTTCAGTAAATAATTCACTATCTGCAAACTACTGTTTCCATAAAATTTGTAAATCCGGTCCTGTTGGGCCGACGTTATTAAAATTTTTGGGACACTTTTTAATTACTACCAGAGAGTTAAATTTCAATTTTGAAACGATTCGGAGAATTTTTTCGGTATTTTGGGGCCCAAAAACATTTTTCAACCCCTAAAAACTACCCTTAAAATGGCCCGATTATGCCCATTTTAAATAGGCTTCTTGCGGTGATGGATTTCAACACGTGGGCCAAATTTAGTTGAAATCAATTAACTCTTTCGAAAGTTATTGCCAGCACACACACACATATATATATATATATATATAAACATTTTTAAAAATGGTGCCAAAGTGTTTAGGAGGTTATGAAACGTCGAGAAATTTTGGTCCGACCCCTAGATCCCGCCATCCGACCGACGCCAATAGTGTATGTTGCCATATGGCAAATACACTAATAATAATAATATAATATATTTAGCATTGATTACACCGTATGGTCAAATACAAGTAATGTCAAATCTTTTAAATAGGAACCGCATTATTTAAAAAATCGCTGTAGTTATAGTAGCACGTGTCTTTCAAGAACTCTTTAATGATTTTTTTGAATTTTGCTATTGGCAAATCTTTTGTATCTGCAGATAACTTATTATAAAATTGTAGCCCAATATAATTTGGACCATACCTTGTATGTGTAAATCTTTTTAGAGGCAAACAAAGGTTAGGAATGCCCGTCATTATTATACCAGAGACTTTGGGTGTCATGAACTTTTGGACTAAGTAGGTCTGTCGTGATATGACTTGATTGAACGCCAGTTTAGAGGGGGAGCACTGTACACCGTTTGCACGTGCAACAGTACCTGGGATGTATCATTTTACATATTTGTGTGTATTTATTCATGGTAATCTGAATTGCGATATGACTTCTGTACACATTTTACCTTTGTTCCAGTTGGATACTTCGTAACTAATCTAACACATGCAAATTTTGCGCAGCCTAAATCAGAAATCAGAACATTGTTCGTTAAAATGCATGTTTGTACCACTGTTTTCATCGTTTATGCTCTGTTGGACACTTTAATCAATTTGTTTAAACTATAAATTTATTCATCTTTAAAGTTCAATTCCAAAATATGTAATAATAGAAATTAGTTTCACGGGTAATTGGAATAAAAAATCAATTTAAAAATTTATTGATTGCAACGTTTCGTCTTTATTAAATCAAGACTTTTTCAAGCTCTCAGCATGTTTAAATTATAATAAAACTATGATATAAAAGGCAATTTTGCATTACAAAGATCAATAAAACTGAAAATTGTAGAAAATAATATCTTCTTTTTTTTTATTATAAAATAATAAAAAAAAGAAGATATTATTTTCTACAATTTTCAATTTTATTGATCTTTGTAATGCAAAATTGCCTTTTATATCATAGTTTCATTATAATTTAAACATGCTGAGAGCTTGAAAAAGTCTTGATTTAGTAAAGACGAAACGTTGCAATCAATAAGTGTTTAAATTGATTTTTTATTCCAATTACCCGTGAAACTAATTTCTATAAATTTATTATTTCCTCGATGGGAGATTTTTTTATAAACACATTGAGATAGAAAATTAGTTCTGTCTGTGGACAAATGTGTATTCAGCTATGATTGATAATTTTTTTTTACCATTCTAATCCACTAATGAGGAATGGTAGTAATTTATAATAATAATAATAATGCGTTTAACGTCCGTTTCTCGATTTTATGTCATAACAGACGCCATTCGCATCATTACTATTTTTTCATCTACCACTTCCCGTTATTTTCTACATTTTTTACAACTTCAACTTATGTAATAGCAATGGGCGAATGAAGGAATTATAGGAAATTAGGATAAGGTACGTAATTTTTGAACTAGGACTTTGATAGGTAATCGGCCATGGCCTCAAATAAGGAACCATCTCGATATTTATCTGGAATTAATTGAGGGAATCCATGGAAAACCTCAATCAAGATGGTCGGTACAGGAATTACCGTTTCTCAGCGAAAGGCAGTAGGAAAAAGTTCCAGCCACATCTGCCCCCGCCGGAATTCGAATCCGGTACCTCCCAAAAGCGAGTCTAGTGCTGTCACCACTACTCTACCCTGCTCGGTGAATGGTAGTAATTTAGGTCAAAATAAATTTTCCAATATTTTTAGGGTTCCGTACGCAAAGGGTAAAACGGGATCGTATTACTAAAACTCCGCTATCCGTCCGTCTGTCACCAGGCTGTAACTCATGAACCGTGATAGTTGAAATTTTCACAGATGATGTATTTCTGTTGCCGCTATAACAACAAACACGAAAACAGAATAAAATAAATATTTAAGTGGGGCTCCCATACAACAGATATGATTTTTTTGTCGTTTTTATAGATAATGGTACGGAACCCTTCGTGCGCGAGTCCGACTCGCACTTGGCCGGTTTTTTTTTTCGTTTTGTGATTCCTTTATTCAAGTAAGTTTGCCTCTGAACAAAATATAGGCCAAACAGATGAGTTGATTGAAACCAAATGTTGGGAGGATATTTAATATGCAAATAAGAAGAGGCTTATTGTTTTTGGGAAAATCTACGCATGCGCCGAAGAAATACATGCTATAATGTTGTTTTTGTATAATGATAGTATACTTTTTATAACGGCTTATTACTCTACTTAGTTTTCCAAGAAAGTTTCGTAAAAAAACTTTTTTTAAGGTTCATAGTCTTGGAAATATTTTGAAAATAAAAAAAAACTGCTATTCGTTGGTTTTGAAGATCTATCAAAAATAAATTAATTGGGTAGCTGCAGACAAGCATGCTTTGAATAATTTTTACATGTAAAACCATATTATGTAACCAGGCAAACGAATAACAAATTTTATAATAGTTATTACTAGTTGTTGTCCGCGTCACCGCACGCTTTAAATAAAAGTTTTTGAAGCTAGAATGATCCTGTCTTCCAATTGGCTGGAATTTTTTATATGTGTATATATTTTTCGTACCAAAACAGATTATTTACACTGAAATCGGTTTATTTATTTAGTAATATGCATAAAGATTATGAATATGAAACACATGAGGACTTCTCTGTTTTTAACATTGAGCCATTTCAGAATAGTTACGGTATTTATTTGGAACAAATGTGCATAAGAACACTAAAACACTCAACCTTTTATCCAGAGCCGTCATAATCTATGCTTAACAAATATCTATTTAAATTCTGTAAATTATAAAAGGTGCAGTGAGTATAGTTTTTACGACTTGTGGACTAACTTTTTAGTGTATTTGCCATGTATAGCATATTGTCATCGGGATTAGACCAAAATTTCTCGACCCATCACCGCACGAAGCATATTTAAAATGGGACTAATTGGGCTATTTTAAGAGTGATTTTTAGAGATTGAAAAATGTTGTATGCCCCAAAATACCGAAAAAATTCTCAGAATCGTTTCAAAATTGAAATATAACCCCTTCAGTAGCAATCAAAAAATGCTTCTAAAATTTTAATAAAATAGAACTGACAGGACCGAACTTACATTTTTTTGAAAATACTAGTTTGCAGAGAGTGACTTATTTCCTGAAGGGTGTATTTAATTCGGTGTAGACGTTAGATTGTTAATAATATTGCAATTAAGAAAAAAAAACATTTTATGGGGTGTATCAAGGGGTTAAATCTTTTATTTTGCTCAAAAACACACTTGAGTTCATATAATGAAACCAGACTGCGTGTATTAGCAAATACACTACATTGTGGGCAGGGTTTTGGCACTGCGGCCCGAGTTTTTTTATTGTCATAGTCCGTCCCTGACTGTGTAAAGATATGTTTGGGCGCACAATAACAATACGGAATTACTGTACAGCGTACTGCATAGTTCTGATTGCAAAATAACAATATCTGCGACGTTTACCACTCATTTTAGTAATAAAATTGTGTGGGTGTAGACGCGGCTTACTGGCTACGTTCTTGAACATTGCTTTGTCCAAAATTATAGTAATAAGGTGTATATTATGTCCATAGATAGCGGATATTCATCTCTCGCGCATTGTGCAGAATGGTACTCATTAGAAACCATTTTAAAAGAGGCAAACGCTGTAAAAACCGCGCGAGATTCAAAAGATTTAAAATCCCATGATATTATTTCATTAGAAATATCAGCAAAACTTACAATTATCAATTAAAAGCATGAATTTTGACTGTCAAATAATCCGAAAATATCAAAAAAAGAACAATGTAAACGTACTAATATTGTATAGTGGCTGACATGTCAATACGATTACAAATAAGATAGATTCCACAATTTTTAATAAAATACTAGTCGCAGTGTTTAAAGATTTGAATAAATGTATAGCACAGTTTAGAAATTAGTTTTGTTGTATTTGAAAAATAGAGTAACATTCAAATAAAAGTAATATGACTATTTGTATGAAAAACTACAATAATTATTTCAAGTATTGGACGTTTAATTAGGATTAAGGTAAGAAAGATTGCTATTTTAAAGCATGTCAGTCATTATTAAGATGTTTTAATATGTGATGTATCTAATTGAAAAAAAAACATTTATTTAAGAATTACTTAGTGTAAGATATGTAAATTGCATAGTTGACAATGTCAAAATATTTATAGATTTTATTATTGACTTCCTAGGTCTCTGAGGATGATTGAATCGTCAACCGAAACGTTAGACCATTAATAAAACCCTAATAAGAACAAATTGTTTTCATAATAAGCCTTTTATTCTGGATAAAATTTGAAAGTGAAAATTATTATTATCATGCCATATTTTTAATTAATAATATGACTATCGATACTAATATTATAAGGGGGTAAAGTTTGTAAGTTTGGATGTAGCAGATAATCACCGGAACTACTCATCCGATTTAAAAAAAAAATTTAATCGCATGTGGAGCTGCCAGTAGCGGCTAATATGATATAAGGAGATAGGTAAAATGTGCCGAAGGCTCCACTAGTGTTGTTGCTGCCGAGCGAGCTATAAATCTTTGCTTATCTTATTTACGTGTGGAGCCGCAAGTAACAGCTAGTCAGTTATAAAATCCTATGATGATTTTTTGGCATATGGATTTGGCGGTAATCTAATATCTGAATTTATTAGTTCAATTTGGACGCAATTTATTTATAAATCTAATATCTCACCACAAGCCGAGTGAACAATGCAAATGCATACATATTTGTAGTCGTACGTAATACCTACCTGTTGTGTTTTGAATCAACAGTTTTCAATCAGTGAAATAGCGTCACTTATTCATTATTCTAGATTAAACGTCAGTACCTTTTGAAATATGTAAACCATTGCACATTTCACGACAGAACTCCTAGCAGATTTATCCAATTATTGAGTTTATTGATGTAATGTTAAACAATGATTAAAAACTAATTGCTCAACAAATACTGGATACAAAACTTTCATAAAGACAAGCTTTTATATTGTAGTGTACTAAAAAGGATAACAATATTTTTAGCAGGAAAGTGGACAAATTGATGAAGATCAAATAAATGACCGAAACGTCGCTAAATTAATAATTGGTATAAAGATTTACATCAATTTGCCCACTTTCCTGCTATCTTAATTGTGTATGTTTGAGAAAAAAAAATATGGACGCAACAATTTCCAAAGTATTTTCAATAATTTATAAAAGCGGAGGGTATAAACTTTATGATACGGCCCACGATTTTTTAATTATGAACTTAAATTATTAAAAAATACTGTTATCCTTTTTAGTACACCGCAATAATAGCTTGCCTTTAACGCCAAACCTATAGCATTTTACTAATCTAGTAGTATTAGTAATAAGGAGTAGATACTACACCCAGTTGTCCCTAGCAGTTAGCGATCATAAATTAAAAAAAAAATTGTTCTTTTTTTTGTTTTTGAAAAAAGTTATAACCTAAATGCACTTGTCAATCATCAACTCTAATATAGGAACGTTTTTGTTTTTCTATAATTTACCGTCGTTCAGTAAGCATTATATAAAACCGTCACTAAATGGCACCCCTTAAGGTAGTTGCCGTGGTTAAGGCACACCGTCAGAAAATTCTTAATTTTTGTATACTTATTAAGGACATGATAATACAATTACCCTGGAAATTTGAAGTCGATCGACCGTATATAATCCGAGATATATTCAATTAAAAATTGGATAATTAACATTGATTGTATACGATCTCTGTAGTTCTGAACCAGTTTCTTATTTATAAAAAAAACTAGTCCAAAAACTGAGTCTTTCAATGCATTTGTTATGAGTTTAAAAAAAAATAAGAAAAAATTTTTGGCCGTCTAATTATTTATAAATAACGGTTTAAATATAAGATGTTTTTTAATTTCTACAAGCTGCAGAACGTTTGCTATTTTAATTGTTAAACATTCATTGTTACAATTCCGCCGCGAAAGTGGAAAGATTCTGGTTTGAGTCCAGACGGTGTTGGTGGATAAAAATACATTTTTCTGATTTAGCATTGTAACAATGAATGTTTAACAACGGTTTAAAGTTCAACAATTTATAGAAAAGTATACATGCTTATGAATACTGTATGGATTACGTTTCCACGGGTACAGTCTTGCGTACAAATTATGGATCACTTAGTTACATGCTAGTATACTTTTGTGGCGCGTATAATCTATAACTTTTTGACAATGTTGTACCAAGACAACTACCTTAATTCCCATTAATTTCTTGATGTTATTAGTGTATTTGCCATATGGCAACATACACTATTGGCGTCGGTCGGATGGCGGGACCTAGGGGTCGGACCAAAATTTCTCGACGTTTCATAACCTCCTAAACACTTTGGCACCATTTTTAAAAATGTTTATATATATATGTATATATATATTTATATATATATATATATATATATATATATATATATATATATATATATAAGCGTATATATATATATATATATATATATATATATATATATATATATATATATATATATGTGCGGGCAATAACTTTCGAAAGAGTGAATTGATTTTAACGAAATTTGGCCCACGTGTTGAAATCCATCACCGCAAGAAGCCTATTTAAAATGTGCATAATCGGGCCATTTTAAGGGTAGTTTTTAGGGGTTGAAAAATGTTTTTGGGCCCCAAAATACCGAAAAAATTCTCAGAATCCTTTCAAAATTGACATTTAACCCTCCAGTAGTAATTAAAAAGTGTCCCTAAAATTTTAATAAAATTGGCCCGACAGGACCGCACTTACAAATTTTATGAAAACACTACTTTGTAGATAGTGAATTATTTACTGAAAGTTGTATATAATTTGGTATAGAAGTTCGATTGATAATAATATTGCAATTAAGAAAAAAAAAATGTTATTTTAAGGGGTGTATTAGGGGTCAAATTTTTTATTTTGCCTAAAAACCAACCTAAGTTCGCATAATAAAGCCACCCTGCCTGTATAAGCAAATACACTATATTGTCGGCAGGGTTTTGGCACTGCGACCCGGGTTTTTATTATTATGTCGTTGAATTCGGTCGAGGTCTGAAGATGGAAAGGCTACCTTTACTGTCATCGTAAACTTAATGCAAAGTTACAAAATTGAGTCAACAATTTACCCTTATGATTAATAAATAATAGCATTAATAAAGTAGTGGCATATATAATTTAAAGTTTACGTTATACAAGTTTGAGTAAATTTAACTTCAATTGATTTTAATTGAAGCGCGTATTGTCAAAGGAGAGGAATGTCTCGACAATATGGCAGATATTGAACCCACCTGACTTTATTTAATTGTGAACAGAGCATCCCGTTTTAGTAAAGTAATTAAATCAAAGTGTGGTAAACACTTCAAAGCAAATATTTATAACAATAGAAATACAGTGGTACCTCGAAATACGAGTGCCCTAGCATACGAGTTTTTTGAGATACGAGCTCGCCGAGAAGCACTCTCAGGAACTGACGACCGAGGAGTTACAAGAGTTACAGTCTCAGCAGCATACGGAGGTTCAGCAAGAAATTGGTTTCGATGAGGAGTCAGAGGTAGAGGAGGTTATTTGAGATAAAGGAAATCTTAGGAACGTGGGAGAGAGTTTCACAGTTCGTGGAAAAGAGTTACCACGAAAAAGTTGCAACTGGTCGTGCATTGGAGCTATTTAATATCACTTGCCTAACTGATTTCCGCAACATTTTGAAAGGGAGGAAGAAACAAACCTCTTCGTACAGGTTTTTTTAAACGGCCTGTAGGTGAAAGTGAGGAGAGTGTGGCGAAAAAGACAAAGACCAGTGAAGAGAAAAACAGTGACGAAAATTAAGCGAAAGTAGCAGCTCCACTAACATCTTCCGTAAGCTCAAGTCATTTATAAATACATTTTTATTTTTCTAAAACATTTAACAAAAACAACTAGGGTGGCACTTTAGGGGCTAGAACGGATTAATGGCTTTTCAATTAATTTAAATGAGGAAATTTGCTTTGAGATACGAGGAAATTGACATGCGAGCAACGTTACGGAACGAATAAAACTCGTGTATCGAGGTACCACTGTAGTATGAAAATAGGAAAACTGTAGACTAGAGTTGGGTAACTCAGATCTGAACCGGTTCAAAGAGCCGACTCCGACAGAAGATCCGTGAGAGCCGACTCACTTTTTTTTGAGCCGACGGATCAACGGATCCGCATAACTCAGTGAAACACTTAACACACAGAAGCACATTTTACACTTACGTATCAGGTCTTGCTTTGATGCATCTGTCAGCTCAAATGACTTATGCATCACATGTTTGGCTATGCATTCTTGATTCTATACAGGTCGTGATATGATTGACTGAACTAGGTAACTCAATGGCAGACTGCAGTAACATATTCAGAACTCGGCTCTTTTTGAACCGGTTCAGTGAGCCGGCTCACATACGGGATCCAGATGCAAAGATGCAGATCACTAAAAAGACCAGTTTTTCCCATCTCTACTGTAGACGAATATCAAGGTTACTAGAAACTAAGGTTGGACGTCAGCATTGTTGAAGGTGTGACTAGGCAAGAGAGGGCGGTAGAAGTAGGCTTGTGACGTCACATATAGTCTTTTTCCAAACAGCTGGGATAACAATAATTTAAAAAACAAGCCATGGGCATCGGTGACATAGGCAATCGACTAAACCAATCACAGACATGACCATGTTATAGCCTCTTTCCCCAAATCTAAGGTGTAACTAGGCGAGACGCGAGAGAGGGCGGAGGAAGTAGGCTTGTGACGTTTTTTCAAACAGTTAGGATAACAGTAATTGAAAAACCAAGTCATGAGCATCGGTAACGTAAGCAATCGACTCAACCAATCACAGGCGTGAACATGTTTGTAACCTATTATGCCCAACCTTCTAGTATTCTAGTAACCTTGAGCGAATATTACATTTTAAGAATAATAGTCGTCAGTTTGTAATTTCATCTTGCATGTTCTTGTTTTGGATTTTTGGGTTATTTTGTACAATATTTGGAATTAAAGCATAAAATGCGCTGCCTTTAGTCTTTTGGGAAAAAAATCGAAATATTTCTAAACTAATGCAGTGTTCAGCTTTTTCCATTCTTTTGTTATTTTATAGTGTCTACCTAATCTAGTAAAATTACCTTATGATGGCAACACTGCTTTCAGCCCATTAATGATATACTTTTACTTTCGATAAAATAAAGTATAAAAAGTTTTCAACTTGGAACCTATTATTATTCTTTCAATAGATGCCAATCTCAGGTCAAATGTTGCTTCTTACGCAAATCATATTAAATCTGTTTCTTTTTTTGTAATTATTATTGACTGGTTGCACGCTTTTAAACAATTAGGCATTTGAAAAGATTTTATTGAAAAATTATTTTTATACAGCGTTATTAAAAAAAATCGGTTTCATTTTATGTTATTATTTTAGACTATATATTTGGGTTCCATCTTAACTTGTCAATTTTTCAATCTTTCCTCTAATTTATTTAATATACAGGAAGGAGAAATTCACTTACTAATTGATAAGTTATAAGATCGAACCCAAAAAAATGTTTTGTTTCAAGCTAATAAGATCTAGAATGTCTTTCTTAATTTCATTTTCTGAACAACTATATGTTTAATTTATTTAATATAAGCATGTTTGGTCAGAAAATTGAATTAAGAAAAGTTATCCAAAAATTTTTGTGCTTGAATGAAAAAATACAATTTTTTATGTCTGTTACTGATGGGAGATTGACTATTGTCGTTTGATTTCTTATTTGGATAGATAGATAAATGTAATCTTTATTAAGGACCAAATTTGGTACAAATAGCGCCAAAAACGAGGTTAAAGTCTATAAGCAAGCACTCATTAATTTAGTTTAGTAATTAGTGTATTTGCCATATGGCAACATACACTATTGGCGTCGGTCGGATGGCGGGACCTAGGGGTCGGACCAAAATTTCTCGACGTTTCATAACCTCCTAAACACTTTGGCACCATTTTTAAAAATGTTTATATATATATGTATATATATATATATATATATATATATATATATATATATATGTGTGCGGGCTATAACTTTCGAAGGAGTTAATTCATTTTAACGAAATTTGGCACACATGTTGGGATCCATGACCGCACGAAGCCTATTTAAAATGGGCCTAATCGGATCAATTTAAGGGTGGCTTTTTTAGGGGTTGAAAAAAGTTTTTGGGCCCCAAAATACCGAAAAATATCTCAGAATCGTTTCAAAATTGAAATTTAACCCTTTAATAGCAATTAAAAAGTGCCTCTAAAATTTTAGTAAAATCGGCCCAACAGCACCGGACTTACACATTTTTTGAAAACACTAATTTGCAGATAGTGACTTATTTATTGAAGGGTGTCTTTAATTCGGTGTAGACGTTAGATTGATAATAATATTACAATTATGAAAAAAATGTTATCTTAAGGGGTGTATTAAGGGGTTAAATTTTTTATTTTGCCCAAAAACAAACTTAATTTCACATAATAAAAGTCTAAAACCACACGGTCCTATACAAGCAAATACACTATATTGTCGGCAGGGTTTTGGCACTGCGACCCGGTTTTTTTTTTTTTAAACATTAACAGGAAGACGTTTGATATGCACTGGTAAATTATTTAAAAATTTTACAGCCCAATAATCGGATTCTTGTAGATGTTTTAATCTTTAATTTTTCGCAGTTCTTGTTTCATGCGAATGAACTTTATTAACAGTATGGAAGTTACGGACGTTAAGTTTTATATATTATGTCGTAGGATAATTGAAAAAATCGAATCTTTGCGAAAATCCTTAGAAGATTGCAAAAAACCGGGTAATTGGAATTCGGTTTTTTGCAAACGTCCTAGGATATCCTACAACATATACCTAAGATTGACGAAAACAAATAGAGTGTAGACAAAAAAAATCCAAAAAAGCCAGATTTCTTAATCGGCTCTAAAACTTAGACAGGTGTTTGCAAAATCATGTTTTTGAAAAATTTGAAAAATATATTTGAAGCAGGTTGAAATTTAAACACAATAGTATTGGTAACTAAAAATAGATATATTCAAAAAAACAGGTCGTTTTGGTGGGATATTCTTTCCTGCCAGGTGATTAAAAATTTGAGAGTCGGTTAAGCCCCGCTACCCTTTAGCCAAGTCTGTGTTTTTGTATTCGGGTATTACTAAAGAGGTGTTGTACAAAAACTTACTCAAAAATGTCTAATAGCTCTCGCCCTATTAGATATTAAGGCTGTCGGAACACTCTGAATTTAAGCCAAAAATAGAGCTTCGGCTGTCAACTGATTGTAGACTTATTCGTCAACATTCTGCAAAAATTCTTTCTCTATAAGGAAGATAAAGGACAAATCTAGGTCTCTAATGGACTACTTTTGTAATTTATTTACGATTTACTACAAAAAAGTTGGCATTAATTGTGCCAAAAAAACACACGTTTTCAATGTCACACTACGACCTTATTCGTACTTATTTCACAAAACTGTTCCATCCCAAACCTAAAGTGACTCTTCCTTTTTCGAAAAAGTTTTTTAAATCTTTAAAATATCTCCAAAAATTAGAGTAATCAATTTACAGCGGCACCCTTGCAATAACATTTTTTTGCCTCGTAGTTGGCAGCAGCCAAAAATTGAAACATGCGGATGATTAGAGCGAGATAGAGCTAAAGAAGGTCACACCTACAATATGTCTTTTGCCTACCTAGCCCCTTACCGCTGGGTCTCAGCACAAAAAAATTCAGAGCGTTCCGACAGCCTTAAATGCGTGATATAAGTTATAACTATTATTTATTAGCTCTACTGTCTTACACGTAATCAAATCAAAAACACTAGTCACGGGGTTCCTCGAGATTTTACGAAATATTTCAAACAAAAAGGTTGCAAGTCGCTGCTTTAATAAAATATTATGGATTTTCTTATTGTAAGTTATTCTTAATGTGTTTGTTTTTTAAATCACTTACACTTGTAAACAAGTTTCGTTATTGTGTTCCAAGTAAACTATTGTATTACTTGTATTGATTATTCAATGGCCATATTGTAAATAATATATAAATTAGTGTACTATATACACTTAAAAGACGTAGATTTTTTTTGTCGTTTGCTTATTCCGTGAGCAAGTTACATAAATAATTCTTTTCACTAACGTGAGAACAATATGAAATAATTGTGTGGAAATAATAAACAGTCTGTTTAAAAATTAGAAAAGTCGACAGGCGATTTTTTAAAAAGTTGTGTTTGTAATTTAGAATGGTTTTGTACCTGGGACCTGGAAGTTTGTTATAAAATGGAAACGGCAAATATAGTTTAAGTTTTTGGTAGACTCGTATTTAAATATCTTATGACAGCAAAAAAGTAGCATCAGTTAATAAAAAAAACCCGGGTCGCAGTGCCAAAACCCTGCCGACAATATAGTGTATTTGCTTGTATAGGGCCGTGTGGTTTTAGACTTTTATTATGTGAAATTAAGTTTGTTTTTGGGCATAATAAAAAATTTAACCCCTTAATACACCCCTTAAAATAACATTTTTTTCTTAATTGTAATATTATTATCAATCTAACGTCTACACCGAATTAAATACACCCTTCAATAAAATAAATGTCACTATCTGCAAATTAGTGTTTTCAAAAAATTTGTAAGTCCGGTCCTGTTGGGCCGATTTTATTAAAATTTTAGGGGCACTTTTTAATTGCTATTAAAGGGTTAAATTTCAATTTTGAAACGATTCTGAGATTTTTTTCGGTATTTTGGGGCCCAAAAACTTTTTTCAACCCCTAAAATTCACCCTTAATGTGATCCGATTGGGCCCATTTTAAATAGGCTTCATGCGGTAATGGATTCCAACATGTGTGCCAAATTTCGTCAAAATTAATTAAGTCCTTCGAAAGTTATAGCCCGCACACATATATATATACCTATATATATATATATATATATATATATATATATATATATATATACATATATATATAAACATTTTTAAAAATGGTGCCAAAGTGTTTAGGAGGTTATGAAACGTCGAGAAATTTTGGTCCGACCCCTAGGTCCCGCCATCCGACCGACGCCAATAGTGTATGTTGCCATATGGCAAATACACTAATAAGCAATAGAATTCAGTTACTACCAAAAGTAAAACCAGTTTATACAAGTTTCTCTTAAAAGCAGTGAAAAAAGAAGATTGTCGTGGCAGAGTGCTTGAGGATAGTTCATCAAGAAATTTGGATCGAAACGGGGAAAACAGGTAAAAAAGAAATACCGTCTTAGGTTCAATATAAACAAAAAAAGACGGTTAAATTTAGGAAACGAACGAGAGGGATGAGCGAAAAGAAGTAATCAAGAAACTTATGGAAATATATATCATTAGAAAAAATGGAAAAGAGAAATGCTCTTGAAAATTGACAATCTTGTAGGAGACAAGGTTTGGGAGAGAGATAGAAATGATTGCATTTTGAAAATTAGAAAGCGGCAAGAACCCATCTAAAACTTCTCTATAAATGAATTTTCGGTAACGGTTTCTTTCCAGTAATACTTATGGTTTGGAAGAGGAAAATTGACCAAATAGAAAATATTAGAGCTTGGAAATTGGGAGCAGTATGAAACCATCCAAAACTCTACTATAAAAAGATACTTGGTAACAGATTCTTTCCAGTAAAACTTTAAGTTTGGAGGAGGAAAAGCGGAGAAATAGAAAAGATTAGAAATTAGAAATTGGGAAGCAGTAAGAAACTATCCAAAACTTATCTATAAAAATATTGTTGGTGACAGATTCTTTCTAGTAAAATTAAAAGTTTGGAGGACGAAAAGCGAAGAAATAGAAAGGATCGGAACTTGGAAATTGGAAAGCAATAAGAAACTACCCAAAGTTCATATATAAAAATATTTTTGGTTACCAATTCTTTCCGGTAAAAGTTTCGAAGAGAAGAAGCCGAGAAATAGTAAAGATTGAACGTTAGAAACTGGGAAGCAGCAAGAAACCATCCAAAACTCATCTATAAAAAGATATTTGGTAACATATTCTTTCCAGAAAAAATAATATATTTGTAAGAGGAAAAGCAAAGAAATAGAAAAGATCGAAACTTGGAAATTGGGAAACAGTAAGATACCACCCAAAACTCATGTATAAAAATATTTTCGGTAACAGATTCTTTCCAGTAAAACTTAAAGTTTCGAAGAGAAAAAGCTGAGAAATAGAACAGATTTGATGTGGGAAATTGGGATGCAGTAAGAAACCGTCCAAAACTCATCTATAGATAGATTTTTGGTAACAGTTTCTAAATAACTGTTATTGTTATTTCGCTCCTCGCAAGTGTGTCCTATGCCACGAGTGTATTACGTTTCCATTCTATTTGATACAGATTTATATTTGGTATTCACATGATCGACGTACCGGGAATGCTGCGTTGCCTTCAAAAGCGAATCCATTATACTTTGAATGCAAATTGTCTGCTTTAACTATACATGTATTTTCTCTATATATTCTGCAATGCTTGTCCTGTTTCAGGGATGAATTCGTAATGCGTTAAAAATATACAGTTAAAATAATGTACTAATAATAAAAGGGTAAGGTAACCTAAATCGCACGATCACATTATTTCAAATATATTTTTAATCGACTTCAAAAAAGGAGGAGATTGTATGTTCGTCTGTATACTGACGAATCCACATGCAAATTGCATCATGGACACAAATAAATTTGAATTTGAATTTGAATTCTTTACCCAACTGACAAGGTGGGTATAATATGCGCCAGGGTTCTAAAAGGTTCTGAAGTTAGATGCAAATGGAGACTTGCGCAGGTACAGTCGGTTGAAAAACTACAAACTTGCGTTATTATTTTTATTTTTTTAATTTTTCTTTAATCTAAAGGTCTAATTCCGTGCATAAAGTCATCCAAAAAATATTTTTCGTGCTTGTCTATGCAAAACTGTATTAGGCATCTTGATCAATTAACAATCAAAGAAACAACTTACCAATAGCGTACTGGACAGCACTTTTTAGCAGGAAAGCGATAAGTGACACGACAACCAGCAATAACCAATCACCGACGAGTGCACGTTCTGTGCCGGTAAGTCTTCCTTTCCCACAAAACAACCAGGACGGCTCTAAAATATGCATTTGCGATGCTGTTTGTGACTAACTTCAGAACCTTTTAGAACCGTGACGAGTATTATATATGCTGGTAATATTCTTTATTACCTCGTATCATCCAAACGGCTGGGCGGATTTCTAAAATTAAGGTATCGTTGGACTTATCTTGGCAACCCAAGTGTCCTAGGATAGATTTAAAATCATGATTTTACTTTGTTTCAAGTCGAACTTCTTATACGAGTTTGAGTCGTTTAACGTTCGTTTTAAATATTTAACTCTAACGGTGTAGCCATATTATATAAAATTTCACTTATCGCTGATTTTAATGTAATTCTTGTGTTTGTAATTTTAATTGACAATCACATCTACTTGTAACATTGTAACATTAGCTCTGTGAATAAAGATATTCTATTCTATTCTATTCTAATGAATCGTTGGCCAAAAGTCTTTAACAATTTGCGGGAGCTTGGATAAGATTATGTGTTTGAGATCGGGTTCGGTTTAGGTCGCTGATTTAAAAATTCAGGCATTCAATTATAACCTTGCTTGTATAAAAGCAGCCTGCATTATTCCTAGTAATGATTAATGTTAACAGAGGCAGTAGGCTACAAACGACCAATTAAATATTGATAGCTAAATCTGCACTTTCCCTGTAAGCTGTCAGTCAACTGGTTACTCCAATATAATTGCATTCGACAGACCAATTGACTGTTGATTATTTTATGACTATCTCTGTCCGATTGAAGCTAAACAGTCCAAGCTTTTAGTCTGAGAACCGATCGTCGAGTTTCCTATGTACACAGGCAAATTGGTGTGAGCTATAGTATTGGGGCAGAGAAGTAGGTAGCTACAATTATATATTTTATACTTTGTTAACGTCTGGATTTATTTAAAATAAATAAAAATAAATGAGCAGAAACATTTTAAAGAGGACATTTTCAGCATTTTAAAGCTCTTTGGAAAATTGTCTTGCGATAATCTCTTCAGGAGTTATGAGCATTTAAAGTCTAAAGTAACATTTTCGCTTCAATAGCTAAATAACTTGGTTAAAAAGTCATCGAAATTTTTAACAGTCGTGGACACAAAGAAAAAAAAGATGCAGCAACATGGAATTTGGCACAGTTCTTAGTAATACCCTTATAAGAAGAAAAACGTAAAAACATTAATAATTTCGCCATTTTAAACAAAATGGCGTTTAAAAATCAAAACATGATAAATGTTCGTTTTTTGACGACATTTTAAAACAATAATTACAAAAGAAAGACATTTTTAAGAAAAAAATTGGACAAAAGCATTTTAAAGGGAACATTCTCAGCTTTCTAATGCACTTTGGATAATTGTCGTACGATCATCTCTTCAGAAGTTATGAGCATTTAAAGTTAAAAGTGGCTGCATTTTTGCTTTGACAGTTGATAACTCGGTTCAAAAAAATCGTAAGAAAATTTTGAAAAATGAATTTTAAAGAGAAAAGTACCAGCTTTAAGACGCTTTACTCAAAATTTATCTGGAATTTTTTTTTAGAGCCCATAGTCATGATGCAACTTTACAAAAAATTAAGGGGACATTTTCCTTTTTCTTTTTTCAATTGTCACGGTTCGCTAAGGGATGATAAAATTTTTTGAAATTTTGACTCAAAAACTAGAATGTACAAGCTTTAAAATGAGCTATCGTTTTTTAAAATCCGATCATTTTTCGCGAAAATACAGCGATTTGAAAATCATCGAAATTTCAACATTTTTTATGTGTCCCCTTAATTAAGTTGCGGAGATAACGCCTGACTTTTCTATAGTAGTGTGAAAAAAGCTTTGTAAGACGGTGTATCGTGTAAGTTTTACTTTAAATGACTAAAAAAATTGTCGTTCGAAAGAAGTACAGTAGAATCCGTTTATTATGACTCCGCCTATATTGACCAACCGCCTATTATGACGTAATTACAGAACGAAGTTTGGTTTTCATATAAAATTCTTTGTAACAAAATCGGATATAATGACTTCGCTTACAGTGACATGTCGCTTATTATGACCCATTTTTAATAAATTTTGTCCGTTTATAGTGACCTACATGATTCTTTACACCTTCGGCAATGTTCGTTGATTCCCGACGACGTTCGGCACGTTGCTTGTTTTTGTTTTGAATCTCAGTGAGTAGATAGTTGAAAGTCACGCATTGTTTTTAGTGATATCCTATGTAAAAAAATGTCATCTCAACGTCGTAAAGCATTTACGATTGAGGAGAAAGGTGCAATAATATGCAGATTAGAAAATGGAGAATCAAACGCATCTCTGGCAAAGAAATTGGGCGTGGGTCATTTGACAATCTCAATGATTTTCAAAAACAAGAACCAGATTAAGCGATCGTTCAATTCAAATGTTCTGAAACCGAAGAGGCTTCAAAAATCGCGACAAGAAAATGTTGATAAAGCGTTAATTCAGTGGTTTAAAATCACGAAAAACAAAGAATACCCGTCAGCGGCCCTATGCTACCTAAAAAAAGAAGGTTGTTTTTTTTTTTCACAAAAATGCTTTGTATGACGTCCGCTTAGTATGACGTGTTTGTCAATTCCCTTCGATGTCATTATAAACGGATTCCACTGTATTTAAAAGTGTCATATGTTTGTGATTTTTAATTATTTTATTTGCTATATGATTATGTACCTCTTTGTATAATAATACATACACGTTTTGTTAGCATCTGTTTATACTCTGCTGTATTACTAATTATCAATTCTTTTTTCGTTTTTTTAATTCTACATGAATCGCATGAAAACGACAAACTTATATATTCTGCGATTTTTCCCATGTCATATAAATTCTCAATAGACTTTAATTATAAGTTGTTCTGTTTTCGAAATCAAATTGGAATTCATAATGTCGTTTCCTGCTACATAAACTTTATTATTTATCAGTTTTTATTCTAACATGCGTCATGCAATTTATTAGAAATCAATTTTTCTCCTTATTTAAATCATAAATTATAAATGTTTGCTATTCAATAAACATTAATTATACTTTATATTTTGGAATGTAGAGAGATCAACTCTCCACTTTAATCTCAGAAACTACTAAACCGATTTGATAAATCATATAAGCTTTTAAATATAAATATGAAGTAGGCTATGCGCCTGTATATTATTACTTTGTGATAAGTGGACGAAACTGTAAAGCAAATAAGAGGTCCCACTTTGTACTTTGCTTTTCTTTTAATACTTTGAATAATACTAGCCGCTACTCGCGGCTCCACACTCGATTAAGATAAATTACTACACCGTCTCCACCGTTTTTAAATCTTCCTTGCAAGGCTGGACCCCGCTCGATAGTAATAATAGTTTTTTCGTCGACTTCTGTTGCAAAATTAGTCTCTACAAAAAGCGTTTTTATTTTAACGCGATAATATATAGCCTATGTCCATCCCAAAGGTTCTTTCTAAATATTAGTGTAAAAAATTGTTCTATCAGATGATAGCTCTTTATATTATTAGTGTAGATTGAGCTATATATATATTTTGAATGTAAGAATACATTTTTTCCATTTTTTCCACAAACGTTGTTTTTTTTTTCTTTCCTACGAGGAGTAACTCTAGGACTTAGGGAAGGAAACGTCTTAAAAATGTTTGAGCACCGCTGGTCCGCATGACATCAGTGTCACATAGTGAAATATCCGTATTGGAATCTCCTCATAGATGTTGTGCCAATTTTGGGATCAGATTTGTTCCAGTTTTGTATTGTCGTAAAATCAGGCTCATTAATCTTCTGGCTGTTCCGTCGCCTCTATAATTAATTTCATTTTCTCTGAACTAAGCTAAACAAACTGAGACCACATAGCGAAGAGCGCATTTGAGAGAAAAACTGCAGAAAAAAATCTGCGATCAAGCACATACTATCATACCGAATAACAACAATGTAGAAATAGATATGTCAGAAATGACAGCTGAAGTAAAATAATTTATATTGCTTGGTTTGCCGAAAACTTTTTCTACGATCAATTCTTACTTATCAGTAGCGTTTCGTCTAGTGTTATTAGTGTATTTGCCATATGGCAACATACACTATTGTCGTCGGTCGGATGGCGAGAGCTTGGGGTCGGACCAAAATTTCTCGACGTTTCATAGCCTCCTGAACACATTGGTACCATTTTTGAAAATGTTTATATATATATACATATATATGTATATATATAAGGAAATTTGGCACACTTGTTGGAATCTAATCACCGTACGAAGCTTATTTAAAATGGGCCCAATCGGGTCATTTTAAGGGTGGTTTTTAGGGGTTGAAAAAAGTTTTTGGACCCAAAAATACCTAAAAAATTCTCAAAATCGTTTCAAAATTCAAATTTAACCCTTTAATAGCAATTAAAAAGTGCTCCTAAAATTTTAATAAAATCAGCCCCACGGGACCGGATTTACAAATTTTCTGAAAACACTAGTTTTGCAGATAGTGAGTTATTTACTGAAAGGTGTTTTTAATTTTGGTGTGGGCGTTCGATGGACAATAATAATGCAATTAAGAAAAAAATGTTTAAGGGGTGTATTAAGGAGTTATTTTTTTTATTTTGCCCAACAATAACCTTAAGTTTACATAATATAGCCACAAGGCCTGTATTAGCAAATACACTATAGTGTCGACAGGGTTTTGGCAATGCGACCCGGGTTTTTTTTTCTATTTTACAAGATTTTATTTAGTCTCGCCTGTCCCGATGTCGGTTTATGAGTTTGTAATCGATAGATAGATAGATTGTAAATTATAGACGCTCAACAAGTGAGGTCATCAGCGTGTAGTTTGTAATCGAACCTTGCAAGTTGAATTTGATCCACTTTTCGTTGTTCGATTATGCTGAAATTTTGCACACACCTTTGGTTCTGAAGACAATACAATATGGCACATTGAATATTATGGTAAGTCCAGTATAGCCGCCAACACAAAAAGGCGGATTACGTTCTTCTGTACAACTCCCTCCACATGAATATCAAAAGGATATGACAAGTACAATACAATCAGCAGTGAGACTTCATTTCACATCCAAGATGGCGGCCGACACAAAATGACGGATCATCTATTTCCTTACAAATTTATCAAATGAGAGGGTATGACAAGTGGAATACTGTGTGACGTTATTTAAAATCCAATATGGCGGCCAAAAAGCGTAAAAAAATTGAAAATAAAATATTAGAAAAAAAAACTTTTATAAAGACAAGCTTTTATTGCAATGTACTAAAAAGAACAAAAAACTTTTAATATTTTAAGGTAGTTGTCGTGATACAATATTGTCAAAAAGTTATAGATTATACGCGCTACAAAAGTATACTAGCTTGTAGCTAAGTGATCCATAATTTGTACGCAAGACTGTACTAGTGGAAACGTAACTTATACAGTATTCACATGCATGTTTACTTTTCTGTAAATTGTTGAACTTTAAACCGTTATTTATAAATATTTAGACGGTCAAAAATCTTTTCTTATTTTTTTTTAAACTCATAACAAATACATTGAAAGACTGTCAGTTTTTGGAAAGTTTCTGACAGTTAGTTCTTTTTTTATAAATAAGAAACTGGTTCAGAAGTACAGAGATCGTATACAATCAATGTTAATTATCCAATTTTTAATTGAATTTATCTCGGATTATATAATATGGTCGATAGACTTTAAATTTTCAGAGTAATTGTATTATCATGTCCTTAATAAGTATACAAAAAATGAGAATTTTCTGACGACAACTACCTTAAGTTCATAATTATAAAAGCGTGGGCTGTGACTATCATAGAGCTGTAACTATGTGTTCGGTTGCACATACGAAAGATACGACTGTATATTTTGTACGTTCCGCCACTGAAATATCCCAGCCATTTCAGAACACAAAAGAAAATAATATATAATATTAAAAGTGCGTGAACGCATAACATTTGAGAAATGGCCGCTGGTTCATAACCCGATATCGCATGTCGAACGAAGCGAATGATTTTAGCGCGTTCTTTTGTATTACGATATGCTGGCTATTATATACCCGTTCCATTCTTTCCCATTTCAGCGGGCAGGAGAAACCTTCAGCGATTTCAGCTGTCGAATGTCGATGTATTCGGTCAATGGTTACCGATCAAAAGTAAAAACACAGTGAAACGTTCTAACGAACAGATTTTAGTTTCACTGGCTATCTGCTGATATCCGAGAGCTGTTTAACATTTTCGGGTAGGTATTTGAGGCACTGTTAAAATTTGTACAAGATCGCTTTAGTAATATAGTGTAACCTTTATATAACAAGCCTCAATATAACGATTTTCTCGATTTAACAAATTCTTCGAAATCCTCTACAACTGCCCGTAAGAGCTAATGCAAAATATACCATTACATTACGAATGCTTTTTGTCAAAAACCTCTTTATAACGAATTTTCAAGCGTTGCAGAATTTAATAGAAGGTATAATTTACCTCTTTTAACGATTTTTGTCAACTTATAACCTTTACATAACGTATCCTATACCAATCAATCACACACAATTCTACAGTAAGTAACAAGAACAATTCATATCTTGACAAGTTCAGACACGTTAAATTTATAGTAAGACAATCATTGTTGTTTGATGTAAAGTAACGTAAACACTGCTGTTTGTCACTGTTGTTAGTAAATTTAAAGTTGCAGCGGCTGAGAAACGAAAAAGGTGATCCTTAACCGTCGCAGAGAAACGAAAAATCGTTAAGTATCTAGACGTAATGTCGAGGTTAATAAACAAGTTTTCTTACCTTGTAAAACGAATCTTAGATCAACCTAACCTCTGCATAACAAACTTCATTGTAGCGAATTACTTGATATAACGAATATTTTCTAATTCCCTTCAGCTTTGTTATATCGAGGTTGTACTGTATATCTGAATACAAAAACAAAGACCTGGTTGAAGGGAAGCGGGGCCTATCCGACCCTCAAATTTTTTAATTGGAAAATTTTTTTAGCAATTTTAGGTATTTTGAAATTTTAATACCTTGAAATTTAGTTTATTTAAGCTTAAGTATCTTGAAAAACCTAAGATTTTTACTGAGCTTGTGTTTTGATATTTTGATAGCACATAGTCAAACGTTTCATTGGTTAAAGTCTTACAGAAGGTTTACTGATCACTCTGTATAGTATGTTAATTGCAACATAGTTGCTTGAAAATGGAAAACATTTCATGAAATGTCCAGTTACACCATATATTATATATTTTAGACTACTAACGATTTATCACGACTTATGACAAAATCCAACCTGGAAAGTAAACAAATTGATATAATTATGATCAGTGGAGGATCTAGGTTCCAGGTCTGTGGGGAGGGGGCTCGAGAGTTAAAACCTCGAAAGTCTAGTTGAGTTGGTTCATTGCAACTAGTCATTGAAAGTTTTCAGTGCAAAATCTTTTCTTCGGTAAAGTTTGTGTAAATACATATTTGAATTCAATGGATAGAATTTTTATTACAAATGCTTTATTATATCCTATTATAAACCATTACAATATAAGTAACGGTACATAAAAATAATGATTTTTCCATGTTGCACATTGGAGGCTACAATATTCCATTCATTTCACTCTCATTTAATACTGAAGGCTTCTAGTCCCCGTTTTCACGTTGGAAAAATCATTTACCGACGTATCCAAAAAATTGTCCATTTTCTATTCTGCAGGATTCTCTTCCATAACGGTAGTGTCGGATGGGCTCGATAAGCGTGGCCTTTTTGGGAAAAAGTTTCGTATGTCCATGTTTCTGATTTCATAAATGCAGTACAAAAACACAGTAATATTTGAATTGATTCACATGAATTTCATGATATAATCGACGTATATTTTGTTTAAATATGAAATAGGCACATCGGTTCTTCGAAATTACGGAAAATGTGCCTTTGAGACGGGAAAACTCCTTTCGGGGATAAAATATTCTTGTCTTGTTTGGGAAAAAAATTATTCTGGGATTTCTAGAAATGATTTTTTTTTACTGTGGCTCTGGGGGGCCTCCCCTGGATCCGCCACTGATTATGATTTGCGAACGGTATAAAACGTACATCCCTAAATTAAGGATAAAAAACGATGAAAACTTTTTCATCTGGTTGTATCAGTCTGTTTACATATACATGCTAAAAAATTTAACTCTACGTTATTTTCAATTTTTAACTTTTTATAAATATATAAAAATTAGGGCAGATTTTACATATGCATAGAATATCTGCAGAGCCGTAGTGACATTTTTTGTGCCACAAGCAAAACTATTTTGTCGCACTTTTTAAGAATAGCACCGTGCTGGGTAGGGTAGTGGTGACAGCACTAGACTCGCATTCTGGAGGTACCGGGTTCGAATCCCGGCGGGGGCAGATGTGGCTGGGACTTTTTCCTACTGCCTCTCGCCGAGAAACGGTAATTCCTGTACCGGCCATCTTGATTGAGGTTTTCCATGGTTTCCCTCAATTAATTCCAGATAAATATCGAGATAGTTCCTAGTTCAAAAATTACCTACCTTATTCTAATTTCCTATAATTCCTTCATTCGCCCATTGCTATTACATAAGTTGAAGTTGTAAACAATGTAGAAAATAACGGGAAGTGGTTAATGAAAAAATAGTAATGGTGCGAATGGCGTCTGTTATTATATTATTGGGGCTTAAAGGAAACAATAAGAATTAATAAAAAAACCCGGGTCGCAGTGCCAAAACCCTGCCGACAATATAGTGTATTTGCTTAAACAGGCAGTGTGGCTTTATTTTGCGAGCTTAAGTTGGTTTTTGGGCAAAATAAAAAATTTTACTCCTTAATACACCCCTTAAAATATCATTTTTTTTCTTAATTGCAATATTATTATAAATCGAACCTCTATACCAAATTATATAGAACTTTCAGTACATAATTCACTATTTGTAAACTAGTGTTTTCATAAAATTTGTAAGTCCGGTCCTGTCGGGCCGATTTTATTTAAATTTCAGGGACACCTTTTAATTACTACTAAAGGGTTAAATGTCAATTTTGAAACGATTCTGAGAATTTTTTCGGTATTTTGGGGCCCAAAAACATTTTTCAACCCCTAAAAACTACCCTTAAAATGCCCCAATTACGCCCATTTTAAATAGGCTTCTTGCGGTGATGGATTTCAACACGTGGACCAAATTTCATTAAAATCAATTAACTCTTTCGAAAGTTATTACCCGCACATATATATATATATATATATATATATATATATATATATATATATACGTATATAAATATATATATATATATATATATACGTATATAAATATAATATATATATATATATATATAGGTATACATATATATATAAACATTTTCAAAAATGGTGTCAAAGTGTTTAGGAGGTTATGAAACGTCGAGAAATTTTGGTCCGACCCCTAGGTCCCGCCATCCGACCAACGCCAATAGTATATGTTGCCTTATGGCAAATACACTAAAAAGGTACATATTATATCGTTGACCTTTAAAATAGTTTGTGCTTTGTCATGAGAACTATGAAATTCGAAGAGCGCGCACACTATACCTTCAGGACCAGAAAGGTTTGTTCTTGAAGATATCCGCGTTAGCTAACGGGGTAGCGCACATTAGACTAGTACCTGCAACCAGTAACCACAGTCAGGGCAATTCGTGTCGGTTGGGATACATTTTCTGACTTGTAATTTGATGTCCGGCTGTAACCGACTGTAACACGCTGGAGCCGACGGCTTTACTACTGTTATCGCTGCCAAGCGAAACGCAGTCCCGCGAGGCTATAATACGCAGAGCCGACGGCTCTACCTACTGTTGTCGCTGCCAAGTAGGGTGCAACCCCACGAGGCAAGACTATAGCAATATTGGTGTTGCCGAATTGCGGGCGAAACCACGGATAACGGCTAGTATAAATACATTTATTATCTACATTCAACAAATACTTTAATAAATCAATGTGATGGATGTGCATAATATTTTATTTAAATTATTTTTGTTAGTTTTGTAAATTTTAAACGTAAGCTAGTTTCAAACTGTAATTTTAACTCATATTTTTTTAATTAATTGCAAACATGAATAGCATATTTTTAAATGCACAATACGTTAGCTGCTGAATAGTACAATTATAATTATGCAAATTTTATCACATTTTTATTCTATCTAAATTTGTTTTGTATTAGAACAATACCTTGTTGGACAATCTTTTTTTTTAATTGAAAAGAAGTTTTGATTAAAATCGTCTTAATACTTAAAATAGTTTTGTCAGCAAACTCCCGCCATTAAATCGCCTGTGCAGACATTGAACAGTGTGTTATGACGTCATAGTGTTGTTAAGCGGTAATACGATATTCTTCAAGAACACAAATTTAAAATGTTATTTTAAAGTATTGAATTTCGATATCGTATTTTTTTTCTTTTGTCACAAAATATTCAAATTCAAGTCCACGTATATTAGAATACTAGTCTTTACCCGTGACTTAGCTCACGTGAACCCGATTTAGTTACATTCATTTCTATTTTAACTGTGGTTGTTTCTTCTTTTTTTTGTATAATTTATCGTATCCTATCTTTTAGTTGCGTTAAGTAAAACAATATTCATTGGATCAAGCGAACTAATTTACCTTTTTTTGTCTTACTTAAGGGGGAAGCCTGCTTTAGAGGCTTCAAAAAATCTATGTTTTTGAGGAATTTTTAGGGAAGGACATACATATTTAATTGAAACGAAACTTTCAGGTTTTATTGTTATATATTTCAACATTTTTCTCAAATTTATTCATTAAAATATATGTCATAATATGCCGGGTACAAGCATTTCGCCGAGGCGCCTCGAGCGTGCATGTGTCGTGTGGCGGGAAAGATGCAGGTCACAATTTCCATCTGAAACAAAAAAACCAAAACAAATTTATATTTTCAATAGTATAGATTCTAGTTAAACCTAAAAAATCTAAAAAAAGTGAGAAATTCAACAATTTTTCGCAACTTAAAAAAAAAATTATTTTTTTGGAAAAAAAATTTCACTTTAGATTGTTTAAAAAGTGGGTTAATTATAACTTTTTTTAAGGTTTTTTAGGTTCAACTAGAAGAGAATTTAATCCTGAATACAATCAATTTTGTCTCGTTTCGATAGGACGTTAAATTTTTTTCCTATCTTTCCCGCCAATTAGGAAAAATCGAAAAAATGAAAAACCGAGAAATCGCGCGTCGAAGTTTTCGTTTATAAAAAATCGTACTTACCGCAATAATGTGCTAATCAGCGATTCCTGGTCCATAAAGTTGCCCTTCAGTCTCGAAAGACTATTAGTCCCTTTGGATACGTACAATAGTTACAATGGGTACAATACATACAATAGATTTAGGGACTGAGCGCAGGCACTCCGAGCGATCCGGCCGCTCGACCTGCTCGACGCTTGCTCACTATTTCTTCTGTAACTCCGAAAATAATTTGAATTTGTTTCTGAAATTTTAGGGATATATTCTTGGATAGTTTGGGAAGACATTTATGCAAAAAAAAAAATCGATTTTTTGAAGCCTCTAAAGCAGGCTCCCCCCTTAACGTAACAGCATTTAAAATTCATTTTGTTTAATGGTTTAAATGCACAATTTTAGATGACCAACAGACAAGGATCACCACATACGTTTGTATGCATGTTTTTTTGTAAATTCGTTATTATCATTGTCATATCAAACATTAAAATCGCAATTAAACGGCTAGTTCTGATTTTTTAATATGTTGTTGGGTCCACTACCAGTAGCATATATCCTAGTTTGCAGCTTCGAAAGACCTGTGCTAACTTTGCAGTAATAAAAAATTGCTAAATTTTCGCTCTTTTTTTTGGTATTCTCAATGTAAGTCCTAAACTGTGCGTTTTTAAAGTAGACCAAAATTGCTACAATTTAAGACCAGAACCAGCCCTGTAGGTTCAATACTTACTGAGATACGACTGTCCAAAAATTGACAATTTTTTCCAAAAAAGTGAAATTTTAAGATTTGGTCAATTTTCGACCCCGATATCGGGGAAAATATTCATTTTACGGGTAAAATCATGAGTATAGATGTTGTAGTATATGTGATTACCTTTAATTTAAGGGGGTATTCTCATGTGAACGCATAAATTTTACCTCTTTTTAGGGAATTTTTTTTTAGACGACAATAACATTCAATCATTTTAATTTGTTTATATGTTTTTATTTTGTATCTTAAACTGTATAAAAAAAAATTTTTTCTCTTATTTTACATTTTTTATATATATTTTTTTAATTAAATTAGACACTAAAAAAAAAGCAGGTCACTGGTCATGGTAATAGCGGCTGTTCATGTTGTCTGAAATAAAAAAATCGAATGGATCATTGTTCAGTAGGTATGTCGCTTTCGGCCCTACCAAAATTAATCAATTTCATTGAGAAAAAAAATGGCGGACTGTAGAAAAAAAGTTTGTGTTTTTTGTTAATTTTTTGTTAAAAATCGTTTAAAAAAATAAGAAAATATTTTCGAAAATAAGCAATTTTAGTACGGACGATAACCATTAATGAGTAGAAGAACATATATAAATTTCAAAGCAATCGGTTGAATACTTTTTTTTTAGGACCATGACAGTTTTAGAAAATAATGTTTCCAGAAAAATGCGTTTAAAGTTTAAGAGCCAACAAGTCGCTTACGGCGCGTCGGCCACTATATGAGTTGTAATTTATTTAAAACTAGGAATTTCGGTCTCTATTTTTCACAGCATATTTTCGATAGGTTTTACTATTGAAATATGAAAAAAAATCGATTTTTCGAAGTGGTCACATAAGAATACCCCCTTAAGCAAAGGACGATGTCTGTAGGTCATATAGTTTACTCACAAATCTTAAAAATCCAGAAAATGGGAAAACTACATTTTTCGCAAATTTAAGCTGAAGTGTTCCTCCAACCTAATTCAGGCTACCAAGCCATCGTAGATGCCGCAACGAAATGCCTAGTAGCTCTATATGGAAGAGACAACACTCAAGATATCCTCCACAGCCTGCGCTACAAAAAAATTGTAAAAAGAATCGCCTTTGTTAAGGTTGACCACGCCCGTTTGCCTCAAACGGAAGACAGTGCAACATTGCAGGCTTACCGAACTTACCACCAACTCCAGAAGTGGTTGGGAGTATATGAGCTCATTCAGAATCCGATTCTCACCTGTACTGTTTGAGAACCTCTGTTTATATACATTTTGCTATTATTATATACTACAGCATAGTACATAGATTTGTGATTTTTTTATCACCGCATATGTCATTCACGTCTCATATGCCCGCAGAATAATTTATTGTATTCAAAAATTTACGATCGTACTCTACTAATACTCGGAGCCTTTCTGATTTTATGTGACAGGATTGAAAAAAGGATCGAAATAATATTATATTCATACAGCAATACAGCGGTGTATCGTTAAGGTTGTCGGAACGCTCTAAATTTAAGCCAAAAATAGAGCTTCGGCTGTCAACTGATTGTAGAGTTATTCGTCAACATTTTGCAAAAATTCTTTCTCTATAAGGAAGATAAAGGACAAATCTAGGTCTCTAATGGGCTACTTTTGTAATTTATGTACGATTTACTAGAAAAAAATTGGCATTAATTGTGCTAAAAAAACACACGTTTTCAATGTCACACTATGACCTTATTCGTACTTATTTCACAAAACTGTTCCATCACAAACCTAAAGTGACTCTTCCTTTTTCGGAAAAGTTTTTTAAATCTTCAAAATATTTCCAAAAATTAGAGTAATCCATTGACAGCGGCACCCTTGCAAAAAAATTTTTTAGCCTCGTAGTTGGCACCAGCCAAAAATTGAAACGTGTGGATGATTAGAGCGAGACAGAGCTAAGGAAGGTCACACCCACAATATGTCTTTTGCCTACCTCGCCCCTTACCGCTGGGTCATAGCACAAACAAAATTCAGAGCGTTCCGACAGCCTTAATCCCGCTGCGGATTCAATGAAAAAACATAAAAATTAATTAAATGAACTTTTATAACGATACCTCACACAGCTCTCTTCCTATCGACATTAATAGTATATTACAGAGCAAGGGTATAAAGTTGAAATTCGTGCACTGTGCGACACACGATATCCGAGGCAAAGCCGAGGGCATCATGTGTCGCGCAGTGCAGAAATTTCAATTTTCTGGCCTTGCGGCGTATACTATTTTTCTTTATGCCGGTGCCAGACACAGCAACAATATTTGAACGCTTGTTTCACTTGTGAGGCACGGGTATTTGGGTATTTGTTCAAAGTTTGATCACACATTTGCACTTTGCCATTCGTTGTCGGTTTTTCGAGCGTACATCAAAGCTTTCAAAGTTCAAATGTGTGCATAGCCTTTGCGCAAAGTTCAGTTACTCGTAAATCACTGAGGAGAACGGTCGCTTTGTTCAGTCGCAAGATGGACTGGAGCAACGAAAGTTTGCGTGAATTTATTGAGTTACTTGAAGAAGAACTATGTATATGGAACCCAAAAAGTAAAAATCATAAAAAATCGTCGTCCATCTTGTTTGTTATCTATTTGAATACTTTGCAGACACGTTTGCTAAAAGTGTCTGCAAAGCATGTCTGACTGGTGCATCAAACATGTGTTTAAAAGTGTGAGCAAAGTCTTTGTTCAAATATTTGTCTGTGTCTGGCATGTATTTTCGTATCAGTATAGGCATGAGAAAACTGTTTCGGCCCGCTGTTAAAGATGGCGTACGAGTAATTACAGCAGTTCATAAATGTTAAGCTTTCTGCCTTAAAATCGAAGCCGAAAGTACGTACTTTCGACAGGAGGAGGTTCTCAATTCGTCGGAATCTTTTTTTTTATTATTTTTTATGTATGTTCCCCGAACCGATTTGGAAAATCCTTTTTTTTGTTTGAAAGGGTATACATCCCAGGTGGTCCCATTGTCATCAGGTCAGGATCTGATGATGTGACCCTGGAAAAATCGAGGGAAATCTTCAAAAATGTGCGAAATTAAATCCACCACTAAAAAGTAAAAAATAAAAAAACTTAAAAAAAAAATATTAACCTCCTTCAAAAAAATCACTAAAAAGATGAAAATAATGAAATTTTGAGGTCGGCGCCTATTTAATAAAAGTAGATATGTAATTAAAAGTTTTTGTAATGAAATTAGCTTCGACCTCAAAATTTAATTATTTTCATCTTTTTAGTGATTTTTTTGAAGGAGGTTAATATTTTTTTTTAAGTTTTTTTATTATTATGTACAGATCTAGATTTATAAGGAATACGAACGAGAACGAAACGAAACTATAATTAACGAAATAATGCAGCGAACCGAAATGTTATTTACGACTACCTCGTTTCAGCTCGTGCGAAACCCTAATCACATTTGTTTTGTCGAAAGTGACGAACCGCAACTGATAAATGATTGGTTATGTTGCGAAAACTATAATGTCGTCGAATGACGTTGACAATCATAAAAATAAGTATATGTAAATTGTTTGCGATTTCAAAGTGACATATTGTCATATTCATATGCTTATGCCACTATGCAAGTATATGTGATATTTTGCAAACTCTGAACTTATTCATTCGTCATTTTATTGTTCCCATAATCACGAAATGCACTTTGGGTCTGTAATAATAAACTAGCATTTTATTCATCGTCACAAACCTTGCGAAATACTAAAATTTTCAAATGTTGATTGAAAAGGCAAACTTATGTACCAAAGAAATCTTTTTGGTTTTTTAATTTCAAATGAAGTAATCATGAGTTATTCTGACTATCGCATAGAAATGTTTTTTTGTGGTGACTCGGTTCTGACCGCTACCAATGGCTTATTTTTCAATATTTTTTGATGAAAATTTAACAAAATGTTCTTAGAATGATGCTTAATAATGTGACAAATTTTTAAAATATTAATAAATAAGGTATTCTGAAAAAAATCGCAAAAATATGCTTTTTTTTGTATCTCAGACACTTTTCTCCCCTTAAGCGACGCATTTATCGTTGAAAAGTGGTTTAAAAGCCGAACCATTTTCACATAATATATTATTAACAACATATTGGCAGTCCAACTTAAGCGAACGTAAACCTGTCGAACATTAGGAAAGCAGCTTTAAAAGTAATAAATAATTCAAATATTTCGAATATTTTGAATGATCTGGTCATATCAAAATTCATTTCATGTGCTACTAAAGGTGATATCAGATGGTTTACTCGGGTGAATGCTTACTTGAGTGAATATTCATTTTTTTTTCTTTCCGCGTTCACATGGAATGACATAGAAATGAAAGCTGATCCAGTCTTTTCCTCGAAAATGTCGTCGAATGAATTTGTGCGCCTTGGAATTCATTTAATTTGTGATCATTTGATCGAAAAATTCACAAAAAAGAAGCCGTCTAAAAAATCATTAGGTACTAGAGATTTTATAGAATTTGTCCGTTTTGTTCTGTCTTTTATTCATCGAGTTTGTGGTTCCAAACACATTGAAAATAATTTTTGAAATTCTCCAAAAACAGCAGCGTGTTTTGGTCATACCACTTGAATGCCATTTTGCCTCATACACAGACAGAATATATTCACTATGCGGTGTCGTAGTCCCAAGTCCGGCCGCTATAAAATGTCCAAACCCGAGTGAATGTCGTTTCATTTTTCGTTCATTCGGAACGTGAGTGAATGATGCCGAATGCCGAAATCCAACATCGTTGCATTCGTCACTATTGTTTCACTTTCTGTTCAGACGTTTCACTTCGAGTGAAAGATGCTGAATGAAAGACAATGAACAAAAAATAAAGCGTCTGATTTCTGCAGCTTAACGGACACTAAAAATGAAAAAAAACCCGGGTCGCAGTGCCAAAACCCTGCCGACAATATAGTGTATTTGCTTGTATAGGGCCGTGTGGTTTTATACTTTTATTATGTGAAATTAAGTTTGTTTTTGGGCAAAATAAAAAATTTAACCCCTTAATACACCCCTTAAAATAACATTTTTTTCTTAATTGTAATATTATTATCAATCTAACGTCTACACCGAATTAAATACACTCTTCAATAAATAAGTCACTATCTGCAAACTAATGTTTTCATAAAATTTGTAAATCCGGTCCTGTCGGGCCGATTTTATTAAAATTCTAAGGACAGTTTTTAATCACTACCGGAGGGTTAAATTTCAATTTTGAAACGATTCGGAGAATTTTTTCGGTATTTTGGGGCCCAAAAACAGTTTTCAACCCCTAAAAACTACCCTTAAAATAGCCCGATTAGGCCCATTTTAAATAGGCTTCTTGCGGTGATGGATTTCAACACGTGGCCCAAATTTCGTTGAAATCAATTAACTCTTTCGAAAGTTATCGCGCGTACACATATATATATATATATATATATATATATAAATATATATATATATATATATATATATATAAACATTTTTAAAAATGGTGCCAAAGTGTTTAGGAGGTTATGAAACGTCGAGAAATTTTGGTCCGACCCCTAGGTCCCGCCATCCGACCAACGCCAATAGTGTATGTTGCCATATGGCAAATACACTAACTAGTTTCGTTTTGATTGATTAATTATTGAATGAAAGCGCATTTTTCAAACGCAGATACGCAGAATCTGTAACATAAATTCAAAATGCGAGACATACAAATTGAAATGTCAATATATATTGATACGCTATCTGCAAGCAACTGTTGTCAGTCAATATTCAGAAGACCTGTGGGGCTGCCTTGAAGGAAATGGAAACGCACCTACGTAAAATTCATACTCCACAAGGGTATAATTGGTTTCGTACGTTGGCAATACGCTCTTCTGCAGTCGTGATAAGTTTCGATTATCCTTGATGCGAGAAAAATTCTAGAACGAAATAAAAAGAACAGTTATTTTGGTTACGGTTATCAGACAGTAAACAGTTTCACATAAGAACCTGTTACCAAAATTATAAAGAAATAACACAGCGTTTCCCAAACTTTTTTTAACCGCGACCCGGAACGAGGTTTCAAAATGTTTCGTGACTCACTTTATAAAAAAAAACATGTATTTACAGAACAAATTTTATTTTTTAATAGAAATCAAGTTATTTGTTTGCTTATTTTTTTTCGCGACTCGGCGAAATTTTTTTACGATCCGGTGCCGGATCGCAACCCATACTTTGGGAAACGTTGAAATAACACATTACTAGCGGACCCGTGCAAATAGTTCGCACAGCTAGTGGCCAGTTACGTAATAGAATAATAAGGTGGAAATACATTTTATTCCATTGTATTCAGAACACTTCAGCGCCACTACGTCACTTAGTACTACCGACAACTGTTAAAATAAACAGATTGCCACCAGATGACGGTATTTGTTTTTTCTGATTGTTAGTGTATTTGCCATAAGGCAACATACACTATTGGCGTCGGTTGGATGGCGGGACCTAGGGGTCGGACCAAGATTTCTCCACGTTTCATAACCTCCTAAACACTTTGCCACCATTTTTAAAAATGTTTATATATAATATATGTATATATATATATATATATATATATATATATATATATATATATATATATATATATATATATGCGTATATATATATATATATTTAAAATGGGCGTAATCGGGCTATTTTAAGGGTAGTTTTTAGGGGTTGAAAAACGTTTTTGGGCCCCAAAATACCCAAAAAATTCTCCGAATCGTTTCAAAATTGACATTTAACCTTCCAGTAGTAATTAAAAAATGTCCCTAAAGTTTTAAAAAAATCGGCCCGACAGGACCGGACTTAAAAATTTTATGAAAACACTACTTTGCAGATAGTGAATTATTTACTGAAAGTTGTATATAATTTGGTATAGAGGTTCGATTGATAATAATATTGCAATTAAGAAAAAAAAATGTTATTTTAAGGGGTGTATTAAGGAGTCAAATTTTTTATTTTGCCAAAAAACCAACTTAAGTTCGCATAGTAAAGCCACACTGGCTGTATTATCAAATACACTATATTGTCGGCAGGGTTTTGGCACTGCGACCCGGGTTTTTTATTTTTTGTAATGAAAATTTTTGAACTGTAACTTTTGGACGAAAAGATGAATTTTAAGATATTAACTTATTTTTCGTTATTAGAAAGAAAAATAATCTTAAAAATGGCGTATCAAACATTAATTTTAATACATGTTTAAAGTTTAATTCCAGATGTATGTTCTAATAGAAAACAGTATCACGGTTAAATTATTTTTTAAATAATCGGTTTATTTAAGATCTGTTATTAAATAATCGATTGTTAAAAACTTGTTGCCAAGTAGTTTGTTATCTCTCCACCTAAAATCGTTTCCACTCGCTTAAAAATGGTTACTGCTCTCTCAACGCTATTTTAAAAGCAAAAGGGTTCAGATAACTCCAAATGAAGGACCAAGAATCAGACTACAGATCCTAAAGGTGAATTTTTTGAAAAGATCACGTAATTTATAATTGTTTCCAGGATTTAAAAAAAAATGTTTTTGTGATTCTTGATACTTCTTTTAGCGTTTACCAGACCTCTTTAGCGTTAAAAATAGCAAGGAGATGATAAAAACGGAGATTTTATCAAATCCCTAAGGTAGATAATCAATTCACAGAAGATCATTTTCCTTAGGGATTTGATCAAATATTTCGTTTGTATCATTTCCCTGCGACATATATAATCACCGGATTAATCACATTTACCGTAACATCTATACAGATACGAAATGCTTACAAAAGAAAATAGCAATCAGTTATTTAGGAATAGTTTTTTTTTTTGCTTTTCACATATTTTTCTTATTTTCAAATAACATAGATATTTACCTGTTATAAAAAAGAAAAACAATTTTACCCATCACTAGAACATGCGATAATACTTGAGTTGGAAAAATGTTTAAATTTGATAAAAATATCAATTGTGTGTTTTTGTTTTGTTACGTTAGTACGTGTTTTGAGTACAAAAAACTTTTATCAGTTTACATATTTGTAAAATTGGTCACGGCTCTTTTGTTGTTATACTCGTTCATGGAATTTGCATTGAAAAAAAAAAATTTTAAGCTATTTAAAATATTATTGAACTTTTTTAATATATATCTAATTATGTTTTTGTTGTTTTTTATAATCAAATTCAACTTTACTAATTGTGTAATGTTTGCGAGCTACTAAAATTTGAAAATTAATTAAATGTTAGAACGGAATTTTATTTTTTAAAATAAACTAGCCCCTACCCGCGACGCATTCTGGAATGACACAGAACGGAGTGTAAGAAATAAAACTATGAAACCAGTAAAATAGCAAGAATTCAATTGCTAAATAAAATATATTTAAATAGATGGATAGTTATCCGTGGAGTTAGGATCCAAAATAAGTCAATACTAATTTATTATTAGCACAACGTTTCGGAATTTATTATTCCTTCCTCAGGCGTCATAGTTAATAAATAAATCTTTTATGACGCCTGAGGAAGGAATAATAAATTCCGAAACGTTGCGCTAATAATAATTTAGTATTGACTTATTTTGAATCATAAGTCCTCGGATAACTTTCCAGCTATTTAATTCATGGTCAGGATCGGAACAAGCTTTAAAAAAAAGTATATTTAATTCAGCAACACAATCGATGTGAACTCCATCTTGTCTCAACACAGAATGCTATTACATCCGCTTACAATCTTTACAATATCAGTAATCACAGTTTGCATAACATAAAGCGGTACACAATTCTTTGAACAATACTGGATAACATTTATTTGTTATATATTGCGAAGGATAATATAAAATTGCAATATATAATAAATAAGTGTTCACTTAAGGCTGTCGGAACGCTCTGAATTTAAGCCAAAAATAGAGCTTCGGCTGTCAACTGATTGTAGACTTATTCGTCAACATTTTGCAAAGATTCTTTCTCTATAAGGAAGATAAAGGACAAATCTAGGTTTCTAATGGACTACTTTTGTAATTTAACTACGATTTACTAGAAAAAAATTGGCATTAATTGTGCTAAAAAAACACACGTTTTCAATGTCACACTATAACCTTATTCGTATTTATTTCACAAAACTGTTCCATCACAAACCTAAAGTGACTCTTCCTTTTTCGGAAAAGTTTTTTAAATCTTCAAAATATTTCCAAAAATTAGAGTAATCAGTTGACAGCGGCACCCTTGCAAAACATTTTTTTAGCCTCGTAGTTGGCACCAGCCAAAAATTGAAACGTGCGGATGATTAGAGCGAGACGGAGCTAAAGAAGGTCACACCTACAATATGTATTTTGCCCACCTCGCCCCTTACCGCTGGGTCTCAGCACAAACAAAATTCAGAGCGTTCCGACAGCCTTAAAGAAGTTCTTTTTCCCAACAAATCAATTTTATATTAATTACCAAGGACAAAAAAGAAAAAAGTCAATACTGGATAACATTCATTTAAATACTGTAGTTTAAACATTTGTTTACACGAGAAATCTCATCAAGTGCTCAAATCGTATGGATCTAAAACAGTGGCTCCCAACCCGTAGAAGTCTGCGGACAACTCAGTACGGACTTCCCATGCCATGCCCCCCCCCTCCCAACAGTTATAAACAAATTCAAAGGTGTTTAAGTAAAACAGTTTTTTAAAACACATTTATTATGATATATGCACGAGGCTCTCGAGGACCTGTGGTCCACGGATCACTGGTTGGGAACCACTGATCTAAAATAATTAAAATACACAATTGCTTCTCAATTTTTAATTTTTTTCCGCTTATACATTTTCAAAAGTAAATTCTCAGAATGACAAGATGCAATTTTTTTTAGAGATATCGTATAATTTGAGATGTCAGGAGCTGTGTCGGTTTCCTTTCGTCTTTCTTGCCAAGACAAGACGGGAAAAAGATTTCAGGTATCAGTCCGGAGAATATTAACTTTCTCGGTTTCATCTCAATGGTACAAAACCGCGAAAGCTTCGTTAAAAAAAAGATTAAAATAGAATGGGTTGGTCTTTTGGCCCAAATGCACCACATCTTGAAATGATTTTTGTGCTTCCCCTTTTTACTGTATCTAGTCAGCAAATAATCTGGATCTTCTTATAAGCTCCAGAAGATTGGTTACTTGGTTACTAGATTGTCCTGTGGAACTATTCCATCCTCATCAATGTAGCCAAAGATGGTTGTCCTCATGTAGATTAGAGCCTCCCATTCGAATACGTGTCATCCTCCATTTCGCAAAATCTACATGGTGTTGATTCCTGCTGTATCCCCATCACATGTAGGTGTTTTCCTAGGAAAGGATGGCTGAAGCCCAATCACCTGAATGTCGGCCTGTTGAGTCTAAATAATCATAATAATATATTATGTAATAGCAATGGGCGAATGAAGGAATTATAGGAAATTAGGATAAGGTAGACAATTTTAAACTAGGAGTTTGATAGGTAATCGGCCATGGTGTCAGATAAGGAACCATCTCGATATTTATCTGGAATTAATTGAGGGAAACCATGGAAAACCTCAATCAAGATGACCGGTACAGGAATTGCCGTTTCTCGGCGAGAGGCAGTAGGAAAAAGTCCTAGCCACATCTGCCCCCGCCGGGATTCGAACCCGGACCTCCCGAATACGAGTCTAATGCTGTCACCACTACTCTACCCAGCTCGGTCTGTTGAGTCTAAATAAGTCCTCAGTTAGCTTTGAGGAAAGACTTACAATCATTTTCTTCCCAAGAAAATCTCTTGCGAAGCCCTAGATTTATAAAAAAGTGCGTTCACTTTGTTCACTAGTAGTGTATTTTAATATCTGAGAGTTGGTAGTAGTTATGTTAATGCTTCGTAATCATACATATGTAATAAAAGCACGTAGAATATACATCAAGCAATTCATTTTCCCTTTTTTCATCACTGGAACAGGACTCTTATCCTAGATGTTACACATAGAGCGGTCGGACGTAGGACAAAGAGACGTTTGGCGAGCGAAAAAGAGAGGGGCGGAACGATGTATTATACGCAGACGAAGTATACTGAGGTGATTCTCGGGAGGGCAATAAACATACAACAGATTTTCTGGGTTTTTAATTTTTGTCCCCAAACGAGATAGTAGCTACGTCGTAAATCTGTACTAATAAATCAGTGGTCAGGTTAAACACTGACGTCAGGTTGAACGCACAGGTGCGGATTAAGGTGGTTTTACAGATTGTACGGATTCTCATACTAAATTTACTAATCTATTTTGTGCTTGTCGTGTCAGTACTAGAAAATTATTTATTTATTCAAGTTGTTATCGTCCATAATATTAAATATGTTTGTAGATATTGGATAATTGGACTATAAATAAAATAATATCACTAAAATATAACAACAAATATTCTAAAATATAAAGTAAGTAAATTGATAAATTTTATTATATATTGTAAATTATAAATACTAATTGTATCTTATTTTCATTAAAGATTGCCTGATGAAGTAGAAAAATAATCTACGAAACGTCGCAAATTTAAAAAAATTTAGAATTTTCTTTTATTTAAAGTCCAATTATCCTATATATACAAACATATTATTTATTTATTTATTCATTTATTTATTTATTTATTTATATATTTATTTATTTATTTATTCAAATAAATTTCTACAGGCATAGCCCAATTACAGAAAATGTGTTGCTAAATTTCTGATACGTTTCTAAATTCACTGTATGTGCAGTTAAAACTGTCAATATTACTGCAATTTTCATTTATAAGTTTACACATTCTATAAACAGGTGAATTTGTGAACTGATACGTTCTCGGTGCAGGTAAATAAAACGATTGGTGCTTCCGGCTATTAAATTTAGGGATATGGAAAGGCAATATGTTAAGAAAATCTTCGTTATCAATTTGATTATGTAATAATTTGAATAAGAATAGACAGAGAGCAAAATTTCTACGACCTTTAAGCGATGTACAAGAGTGAATTATAATCGAACATGGTAAAACACTGACTTATGTATATTACGTCTGTGTTTTTTCTATAATTAAATATGGTATCATAATTTGGGAACGCTGTCTTGACTCTAACAAGATCTTTATATTGCAAAAACGAATCAGTAGAATCATCTTTAATATGGAATACAGACATAGTTGTAGAGATGTTTTTCGTGAAAAAGGAATATCTTTCTTCGCAATATATGCATATGCATTATTAAACAATATGCACAGATTAAATTATTTTCAGCAAAATGTTAACAAACATTATTAAATCAGAAAAAAACGAATTTTCAGTTAGACATAAAAGCACATTTTTTGAAGAAAGCTCTGTGTATACTGGTTGCAGAATGTACCAAAAATTCCCGGAAAACTTACAAGTGATAAAAAAAAATATATTTAATTTCTAAAGTTCTATACAATTTTATTGATTTATTGTAATGAAATCATACAAATCACTTTGCTAACTCTCCGGCACTTAGAATGAGCACTCTAATTAATAATGTGGCAACAAAATATTCTAACTTCGATTTATTTTTTACTAAATTCGGTCAATTTGCACAATGGCTAGTGACAGTCTACATAATTAACAATATATAACTAAGTTATTATTCTCTACTAAGTTTTCTTGTTCTTTTTATTATATATCTTCTTTGAATTGTATTTATTATATAACACGTGTACACATTTTGAGTCGATCTCGTAAATGGACTTTTTTTAATCTGTGATGAGAAGCATTTAAATAAATAAATAAAATAAAACTATTGTATTGACATTTGGATACCTGTTCTGGTCGCTACAAATACATTTTCTATTACTATTGTTATATTACTTATTTTTGAGTTGCTTCGAAATGTATGAATTTGCCTTCTGTTTACTATAACACAAAGAAAAGACTAGACTATAGCAAAAGAATACTTTGTATTTTTTTAAAATTTATTTTTATTTAAAGGTATTTTCTGCTATTTATCAAACAGTTATGTATTCTAGAGACAAGAGACAATCGAAATCATCAAATACATTTTCAGTAAACACGAAATACAGGACGTTATGGTATTTTTCTACTTTACAATCATTTGATAACTACAGCTTGCAGTGACACAAGTTTAGCAGAGGCCAATTAACGCAGTTGTCAAGCGTTTATAAGCTAAAATCTCTCTCTCTCTCTCTCTCTCTTTCTCTCTCTCTCTCACTGTGTTTGAAAAAATACATTTTTGTTGGTATTATTTTAATTCCATGTTAAATGTTTAACGGTTTCCCACAAGTATCATAAAACTAACATAACTGACAGTGAAAAGTTGCAATGTTAACACTGATACGCAGTAGTGAAGACCACATCAGTAAACCAGAATGTGTTCTGAATCGATTCACCCCTGCACGGTAGGGAGCAATCGACACTTTTAGAAAATACAATACTTAACGAACAAAGGATTGGTTCTGTGCTTTTATTTGATTATTTAATTTAATTAAATGATTATTCAGCTGTCTATTTTGCTTAACTGAGTTTAAAATAATAATTCCTTGATGTAAATTGTAAAATATAACATCTCCAAAAATTATAACAAACAAATAAAGCTGTCATTATTAAAATTGAAATGAATAATTTAATTTCAATTGAGACTATGGTTTTCTCTATCTATTTAACAATTATAATAATTTAAACATACAAATTAGGTATTTTTGATACTTGTTCAATTTTCTTTTTTAAATTTATATAAACGCAAAGCACCGGAACAGTATCCGTTAATTAAAATGAAAGAAGTGATTATAATATGTTATTCTGATGTACGGCCCGTGTTGTGCTTAAACGTGCTGAGTGTTCCGTGCTTTACCCTGCCGGACCAAGTTAATTTAATGCTTTTGTTGGTTAAGTCTGTCGGAACGCTCTAAAAAGCCGCACTACGAGACTAAAAAATGCTGTTGCAAGGGTGTCGCTGTCAGTTGATTACTCTAATTTTTGGAAATATTTTGAAAATTTAAAACACTTTTCGGAAAAAGGAAGAGTCACATTAGGTTTGTGATGGAAGAATTTTGAAAAATAAGTACGAATAAGGCTCCAGTGTGACATTGAAAAGGTGTGTTTGTGGCACAATTTACGCCAACTTTTTTCTAGTAAATCGTTCATAAATTACAAAAATTGTCCATTAGAGACCTAGATTTGTCCTTTATCTTTCTTATAGAGAAACAATTTTTGCAAAATGTTGACGAATAAGTCTATCAGCTATCAGTCGAAGCCCTATTTTTAGCTTAAATTCAGAGCGTTCCGACAGCCTTAAGGGTAATAAAAAATTCCAGCCAATTAGGCGATAGAATCATTCCAGCTTTAAAAATATTCACATTTGACATATTATGATTACTAAAATAAAATTTCTGTTAACGCGAGTGGTGAGGCGGGGAACGACTAGTAGCAAATATATTTTCTACTCATGGTAAAAAAAATGCATCAAAGCATGCGTGCCAGCTACCTAACTAATTCATTTTTGACAAATCTTCAAAACAGAATAACAGTTTTTTTTATTTTCGAAATATTTCCGAAACTAGGTATATGAAGCTTAGAAAAAAAATTACGAAACTTTCTTGGAAAAATAAAAAGAATAATAATTCGTTATGAAAAGTATGCCATCATTATATAAAAACAACGTTATAGCATATATCACTCTGCGCATGCGTCGATTTTTCTTAAAAAGTATAGAAATCCTCCCTAAATACGGTTTCAGTCCGTTCATCCGTTTAACCTGTATTGTGTTAACAGACAGAGTTTTTCCAAAAATATGTTTTTTGGATTCAGGAGACCTCAAAACGAAAAAATATTGTAAAATTTTGGCCTAAATTAGTACGATTCTCCACTAGTGTGCTGGAATGATAAAAATAATAATAACGAGACGTCGCGTCAGTCAGTAATTTTATCTTGCATGTTCTTATTCGGGATTTTTGGGTTATTTTGTATAATACTTATAGTTTGACCTGTATTGACTCACATACTTTTTCCAAAAATGTTTTTTTGTTTCAAGGAACCTCAAAACGAAAAAGAGTCTATAATTTTGAAAAGTAAATTTTGACAAATTAGTCCCATTCCTTACTAGTGAGTTGGAATGGTAAAAATTCGTAGAAGAACGGTTGAAACTTTGAAATATGTTTTTCTCGGAACTGAGAAACAGTTTACAAACTCTTCAATCAAATTAAATTTGATAGAAAATGTTTCATATGTCCTAGAAGAAGAAACACTTAGCGGTTGTACGTACTACGTGTTTCCGAAGTTGGTCGCTTTGACAACCACAAAAAGAATAATACAGTTTTAAGGGTACAAAAGTACCTTTATAGTACATCAATCACACTAGACACATACAAAGACAGAGAAAGAGTGAAAAGAAAGGAGGAATACACAAAAGGCACAAAAAATGCCATCAAGTCAGATTTCAGATAGGGTATAGGAAAGCGTATACCGAATACAACTAGTGGGAATACGGTCCTGAAGGTGTAATCAAACATACCTACGCCTGAAACTAGGTAGGGGAAAGTTGCTTCGCTTGTCGTATTATTTCCTTAAAAATGTGTGAGCTTCAGCCACGTAAACTTCTTTAGATGGTATTTATATAATATTTAAGGGGGTATTCACATGTGAACGCATAAATTTTACCTCTTTAGGGAATTTTTTTTTAGACGACAATAACATTCAATCATTTTAATTTTTTTATATGTTTTTATATGTATCTTAAACTGTATATAAACATTTTTTTTCTCTTATTTTACATTTTTTATATATATTTTTTTAAATTAAATTAGACACTAAAAAAAAGCAGGTCACTGGTCATGGTAATAGCGGCTGTTCATGTTGTCTGAAATAAAAAAATCGAATGGATTATTGTTCAGTAGGTATGTCGCTATCGGCCCTACCAAAATTAATCAATTTCATTGAAAAAAAAAGTGGCGGACAGTAGAAAAAAAGTTTGTGTTTTTTGTTAATTTTTTTTTGTTAAAAATCGTTTAAAAAAATAAGAAAACATTTTCGAAAATAATAACCATTAATGGGTAGAAGAACATATATAAATTTCAAAGCAATCGGTTGAATACTTTTTTTTTTAGGACCATGACAGTTTTTGAAAATAATGTTTCTTCAGCAAAACACTAAACTAGTGTTTTGCTGAAGATGAGAGCTTAGCTGAATAAATCTGTTGTGGTAAGAAGTTCGGTTATATAACATCGCAGAAAAAGTAATTTGCGCGAATGAAAATCAAAGTACAATAATTTACAGACACAGCCTCTAAGAAATGTAACCAAAAAAGATTACCAAAAATTCGACATAAGCTATTTTGTCTGGTAGCCACAAAAATCTATATTATATCTTCTTTTCACTGTAATTACGTAGTTCAGTTGTAACAATTTTATTTTCTTCAGAAACTTTAATAGTTTCATGAAAACATGTAATTACAGATTTATTATTTACAGATCTCTGTAAAGTTTCATATAATTAGTTTTAGATTTTTGTAATCAATACGTGGCTAATTCTTACCTTTCAATTTCTATATATGTTTTCGTTTTATATTTCCGTATCTCAGAGACTATAACAACAATAAATTGTCTAATATTACCTATTACATAATTAATATAATTATTAATTTTCTTTCTATTTTGTTTCAGGTGAGTCCATTTTCCACATTAGTTCATTTCCTAGGTCGTAAGTATAGAACAAAGTCAGCACAAAAATACTATTTTAGTGACCGGGCTCCATACTACCTGGTCGGCAAAAGCTGTTTTATGTGATAAAAAAAATGGGGCGTAATTGTGTTGTGGACACGGCCGTGTGTTTTACGTGAATACGTTATACGTTACGAGTAATATTTTCTTTGAGCGTATTATATGTATATATCATACTCATTTTTGAACACTAAGAAGTCCTTCAGATTTGTGATGGCAACATTTTCCTTTCATCGGGTTCAGGAAAGAAATCAAGTATTTTGCTTAACAAATTTTTTTTTATTATTTAACAGGAAATTGGACAATTAAATTTTAATATAGTAAACTAAATTAAAAAATTTGCGACGTTTCGTTAATTCGTTTTAACTTCTTCGGGCAAAACTGAAATGATTAAAAATACAAATTAGTTAATGAAATAATTACAATTTTTTTTTTTAATAGAATTGAAATAATACCTTTAACTAGTTAACCATAACTTTAATAAAATTTAGATATTTAACAATACATATATTTAATTCAATAAAAATCAAATAGTAAATTGAATTAAATATATGTATTGTTAAATATCTAAATTTTATTAAAGTTATGGTTAACTAGTTAAAGGTATTATTTCAATTCTATTTAAAAAAAATTTGTAATTATTTCATTAACTAATTTGTATTTTTAATCATTTCAATTTTGCCCGAAGAAGTTAAAACGAATTAACGAAACGTCGCAAATTTTTAAATTTAGTTTACTATATGAAAATTGAATTGTCCAATTTCCTGTTAAATAATAAAAAAAAGCTTATTAATTATAATGGACGTGAACAATATTGAGAATTTTACTTAACCCCATATATATTCACTATAACTATTTCCCATTAACGTTTTATATACGCAATCGATAGACCTCGACGAGAGCTGACGATTGAAACACAGACGAACGTTCTAGTTTCCCCAAGTCAAAATTTAAACTAAACGGACGCAGCGAAACGACCTCAAAATGGAGATACTTCCCCTTCCACCGCAAGCGATGTGTCACAATCCTCACTCAACGTAACGAATTCTTTTATCTTTTAGCTATCGAGTGGTGTAATTAAATTTTGGATGTAGATGACAGATACGTAGCTGCAGCATCAAACTGTATCCCCCGATTTTGTTATCATCAGTTTTCTGAGTTGCCTCCCACTATGGAAGCAAAATATAAAGATGCATTCATGTAAAAAATTGTTGTCATAACGTTAGTAATAGATTCTACGCGTGAAAAAAAACCAAATAAACTTATGTTCTTAAAAGCTTCACTCCCGAGTTATAACGTTTTTAATATAAGCTGAAATGCGAGTTCGTAAGTATTTTGTTAACATTCTTAACCCTAAAAATGTCCTCCGTGGACTTCTAAATTGTTTTGTTCAAAAATTATTTTCCAAGTTTTTTTATATTATGTAGAGTGTAGACGAAGGTGGGCTCTTAAACTGTTGTGTCCAAGAATTAGAGGTGGTAAAATTCGACATAAAAAGAAAATAAATATATATAAATAACATCTACAACAAGAGGTTTCACTTCCCTCGCGATCTTATGTGGATGAATCTCGCATTTTTTTGTCCGCCTCGTTTTTTGCTCGCTGACTTTTTAACCCCAATATTCTTCAGATCTTTTTAATGGCATCTTTCCTCATTGATACAGCTTATACATATAGTTTACGAACAAACACAAGGTCAAACACAGGTCAAGCCGAGTTTGAAACGGAGGCATAGCGAAACAGGAGGACATGCGACGCCACCGTTGGGATAGAGGGTTGAACGGGAAGAGAAGCCTCGTTCGAACGCAGTATAACTTGAGACACTAACTTGTCAGCTTAGAGACTGGCAGTATACTTCCCTTGTGTATTTTGTATTACGCAACGGACATCGAACTGCTTACTTAGAGTGTACACATTCTCGATTTTGATCAGAACCCTATTGAGCCGATCACTAAAACAGTCGGATAACAAGATCAAAACACGATATCAATACACCATCATACGACAATTCTGATCTTTGAACCTTTTCATTTTCTTGTCTATAACACCGCTACACTGCCCTATTTTGCGATTTAATAACCAGTGAAAGTATTAGGAGGATTTACAATGATTTTAATTGTTAAGACTAAATCATAAATACTGAATAGGTTAAAATCGCACTAGGAAGTTTTCACTTGTCGAAAATACTAATAAACTTGACAATAATGAAAACTCGGCTCGCAATGCCAAAACCCTGCCGGCAATACAGTGTATTTGCTGATACGTAGACTTGTACACGTCGAGATTCTTGGTTTTGATCCGAACCCTATTGAGCCGATCACTAAAACGGTCAGATAACAAGATCCAATGCACCATCATATGGTAATTCTAATCTTTGAACCTTGTCATTTTCATATGTTTGTAGATATTGGATAATTGGACTATAAATAAAAGAAAATTCTAATTTTTTTTAAATTTGCGACGTTTCGTAGATTATTTTTCTATTTCATCAGGCAATTTTATATTTTAGAAAATATAAAATTGCCTGATGAAGTAGAAAAATAATCTACGAAACGTCGCAAATTTAAAAAAATTTAGAATTTTCTTTTATTTATAGTCCAATAATCCAATATCTACAAACATATTTAATATTATGGACGATAACAACTTGAATATGAATACTTGTCATTTTCTTTCTATAACAAGTTACATTGCCCGATTCTGCGGTTTGACAACCAGTGAAATGATTAGTAGGATTTACAATGTTTTTAATTGTTAAGACTAAATCATAATTAAATATAATTTGTACTGACTTTTTACTCGGCACTTACAATTAGTAGAACATGATTAATAATACAAATGAATAAAAACACTTGAAAATTCTGCAAATATTATTATTTAACTATTTCTCGTAGATCGTTTCGGACAATAATCCCATCCTCAGGAATATAATATATAATAATAATAATGCGTTTAACGTCCGTTTCTCGACTTTATGTCATAACAGATGCCATTCGCACCATGGCTATTTTTTCATCTACCACTTCCCGTTATTTTCTACCTTTTTTACAACTTATGTAATAGCAATGGGCGAATGAAGGAATTATAGGAAATTAGGATAAGGTAGGTAATTTTTGAACTAGGAATTTGATAGGTAATCGGCCATGGCCTCAAGTAAGGAACCATCTCGATATTTATCTGGAATTAATTGAGGGAAACCATGGAAAACCTCAATCAAGATGGCCGGTACAGGAATTACCGTTTCTCGGCGAGAGGCAGTAAGAAAAAGTCCCAGCCATATCTGCCCTTGCCGGGAATCGAACCCGTACCTCCCGAATGCGAGTCTAGTGCCCTCAGAAATATAAAACATATTCCTAAGGATGGACTTATTGTCTGAAATGATCGTGGAGAAATAATTTAATAATAATTTTTGTAGATTTTTCAAGTGTATTTATTTATTTATTATCATAATTAAATACTGAATAGAAGTTTAGGAAGTTTCCACTTGACGAAAATACTAATAGTGATAGTTTTTCATCATGACAATAATGCGAAAACTCCTGCCGACAGTATAGTGTATTTGCTGATACAGGTATTGTGGCTTTATTACGTGAACTTAGTGTGTTTTTGAACTAATTAAAAAAAAATGATCCCTTAATACACCTCTTAAGATACTAATTTTTTTCTCAGTTGAAATATTGTTATCAATCCAACATCTGCACCAAACTAAATACACTCTTCGATAAGCAAATTTGTATGCGCAAACTAGAGTTTTCATAAAAGTGTCAATCCTGTCAATCCGGTTTTGTTAAGATTTCCGGGGGTTAAATTTCAATTTTGAATCAATTCCGAGCATTTTTTTCGGTGTTTTTGGGCAACAAAACAATTTCCAACCCGTAAATACACCCCTTAAAATGGTTCGATTAGACCCATTTTAAATAGGCTTTGTGCGCTGATGGATTCCAACATGTGAACGAAATTTCGTTTAAATCAAATATATCTGTCGAGAGTTATCGTGCCAAAACACACACACACTCACACGACACACACATTTTTTTAATGGTGCCAAATTGTTCAGCAAGCTATAAAAAATCGAGAAATTTTAGTCCAGACCCCAGGTCCCGCCATCCAACCAACCTATGTGCCATTTGGCAAATACACTAATAACCAACGAGTATTATTAGTACGACATGAATGTAAGATATATTCAGATATGTCAAACTTCAGAATTGACTTTCCAAAATAATTTTGCCACCAATTTTATTGTTGATTACACTCGAAAGTAAAAATAGATCATGAAATATCTTGTTTGTTGATTTTAAGGCATTGGGCATGGGCTGTTTTGTCTTGAGGCCCCCCTATATATAATGTGGTTTCATCTCTGCCGGCTTTGGGACACGACAGTAGGGACGTTTGCCGACGGTGTTGTGTTCGGTGATAACACTCGGGATTCCGCAACATCATGGCTACAAAGTGCAAACCGCTGACCAATATTACGACTGCACCAGTTAGCTAACTCCTATACTATATATTATTAGTACACCTTTTGTCTGTATAAGGTGGCATGAAGTCCTCGATCAGCTCTGGTTAATTTTGCTCGTAGAAATTAATGGGGAGAAAAACTGTTACTAATTTATTTGTCATGTAGAACAGCAGTTCCAAACCGGTGGGTCGTGACCCACTAGTGAGTCGTGGCTCGATCCTAAAACTATTGGAAACCATCGAATAAAACATCAGAAAAGATAAGAAAAATCGAAATTTAGTTTTGCGTCTAATCTAATTTTTATGTCTTAAATAATATAGCCGCTACCCGATGAAATTATATGGTACATGAAATTAATGATAAGCTAATATTAAAAAATATTTTTTTAATATTGAAAATGTAAGAAAAATAAAAAAAAAGTTTTTTATTATTAGTTTATCATTAATTTCATGTAATTATTATGTTATTAGTCAATTGACTTTATGAGTTGCTTGATAAAGTCTTAATTAAAAGACGAAACGTTGCATACCAAGAATTGTTTAATTGTTTTAACATTGAATTGTTCGAATGCCCGTGACAATATTATCATTTATTAATTTCTTTGGATGCAAACTGATGATGAATTATTAATTAAATTTTGAAAATTTTGTCTTAATTTTGACTTTCCTGCACTGTTCATTACTACTCTGTAAAGCTGAATTTCAGAGGCGACTATGATTTTTATTTACTAATTACGCGTGCCATGTCTAAAAAGAAAAAAAAGTCAATTTTCAACAAAAAGTTAATGATATCATCTGAAGCTTGGAATAATTGGTGCCAGTTGTCAGACACACGTTGAAAGAGAATTTGATGATTGATGAGAATTCGATATTAATTCCACGATATCAAACCAAGGCAGCATTATTAACTGATATAAAAACTCAATAAATTACGGAAAAAACGTTGCGTAAATAAATAATACGCGCTGCGTTCAAACGAAAAATTTTCTTTGAATAAAATTATTCATCGTAATTATTTCTGATCTTTGTAATTTACGATCGCTGAATAAATTAAAAGTGCCTAATGGTGGATCTCACGTTCGTGTACTTTAAAAGCAAAGGTCACAAAAAAGTACAGGAAAACCTATGGAGTATAGAATACTCTATGTGTAACAGATTCTACTAGGCAAGTACATTGAGTATACATTTATGGAGTTTAATTATTATTAAAAATTAGAGTTTAAAAAAATTGATTGATTTTTCTCCATTAATTGCAAAGTTTGCTAAAACTTATTCTTCTTCACAGTGCTGGATGTTGCCTTTTTTCTTTGAAAATGAACTGTATACCTTTAAATTTCTATTTAAGTTCCTAAAAGTTATTGAATAAGGCTGCCGCCTTTCTGGATAAAGGTTCAAGTATTTTGCTTGAGCCCACGTGGTCTTTTTGTTACGCTAAATTTGTGCGCAAAAATAGCCTGTTTCTCCAAATTTGAGAATGCTTGAGTCATCTTAGAGAGTAAATCAAACAAAATGAATTAGCAAAACTGTAGCGATCGCTCGACAGATTGTTAACCTGTCGTAATGTATTTGTTTCAACAAATTTTGTTTTACACGGCACACTTCGATCAGTATGGATAACGTCAAAAAGCTATTTTGGTCAGTTTTGTAGCTTCTGATTAATTTAGATATAGGATATGCTATGTCAAATTATTCAGAAAAATAAGCAGAATTTGAATATCTGAAAATCAAAAATGCCGTCCATAAGAAAAACCAAAGTTCATGTCAATATCTCATTATGTAGTGAAAATAAAAAGTTATCAAAGAATGGTTAATAAAATTTTCAAATATCTTTATAAATAAAAAAGTTATGGCAAGTTTTCATAAATGGCAATTTTCACTATTTTCTGAATAAATTCATAGGGTGTCAAAATTCAATTGTTTTTTCGACGGATCGTTAATGAGCCCAATTTTCTGCACTACTTTGCCCATTTAACCGACTTTCTATCTCCACTAATAACAAAGTTACCCATGTTAGACAACGTCGGTTGAGACAGCCTGTATATGCACTAGGAATACATAAAAATCAGTATATGGACATTTAGCATTATAAACCAAAAGCACCCCTACACCCACCCACCCATTTTTTCTGGGGTTATTTTTTCCAAATCTATTTTTTCCAGGTCTATTTTTTTCCAAATCTATTTTTTCCAGATTTATTTTTTCCAAATCTATTTTTGCCGGTCTATTTTTTCCGGGGCTATTTTTTCCGATTACCATTAGCTTTACTGTAAAAATTTCAAATTGAATTCACATATTAAATTCATCATATTATATTATTTTTTTAAGGTTTATTATTGATTTTTAAATTACATTTTCTATATTTCTCTATTTATTTTTTAATTTTTTATTTTATATTTTTTTGAAGAACCTGAAGAAGGTTCAAATCTGGATTAAAACGTTGTTCAATTGTCTGTCATTAGTCGTTAATTCTATTTATTTTAAATAAATACAGACGTTAACAAAGTACAAAGTAACGTTCTTTTATAGAATATTTTGTTAAGCAAAATATTAAATGTCTTGTGTAAAGCTGAAAAAGGTAAGAAGGCAAATACATTGTCTCTGAAACTTTCTTTCAGTAATTTTAATCAGGAGACAAATGTAAAACAGATAATAAACATGACAGAAATGAACTTAAAGTTGTTTACGTATTCTCTTTGATTGGCGCTCTCTCTTTGATCTTTTATCTCTTTTCAATAAAATGTTTCCTTTGTTTAACTTTGCCTTTCTGGTTGCACACCATTATCATGAATTAAAAAATTGCGTCTTCAATAAAGTATCTAGTGATACTGTACTGCGCAGACTTGTCTAGACGTTTGTGATGGCTACTAAATGTCACTCGGGCGGTGCCGGGTAAAATAGCTTTATTAGTGAAAAAAGTGTTGCGTGGAGAATAATCAAGAATATGGGGATGCGATTTTTTATGATCAGTTTATTACAAACCTCCAATTCTAAAATTCTAATCCGAGAACTGAAATTGGATTTTCAGTTTATTATTAGTGTATTTGCCATATGGTAACATACACTATTGGCGTCGGTCGGATGGTGGGACCTAGGGGTCGGACCAAAAGTTCTCAACGTTTCATAACCTCCTAAACACTTTGGCACCATTTTTAAAAATGTTTATATATATATATATATATATATATATATATATGTGTGTGTGTGTGTGTGCGGGCAATAACTTTCGAAAGAGTTAATTGATTTCAACTAAATTTGGTCCACGTGTTAAAACCCGTCACCGCAAGAAGCCTATTTAAATGGGCCTAATCGGGCCATTTTAAGGGTAGTTTTTAGGAGTTGCAAAATGTTTTTGGGCCCCAAAATACCGAAATAATTCTCCAATTCGTTTCAAAATTGAAATTTAACCCTCTGGTAGTAATTATAAAGTGTCCTTAAAATTTTAATAAAATCGGCCTGACAGGAGCGGATTTATAAATTTTATGAAAACACTAGATTGCCGATAGTGAATTATTTACTGAAAGGTGTATATAGTTTGGTACCTATAGAGCTTCGATTGATAATAATATTGCAATTGAGAAAAAAATGTTCTTTTAAGGGATGTATTAAGGAGTCAAATTTTTTATTTTGTCCAAAAACCCACTTAAGTTCGCATAATAAAGCCACACTGCCTATATTAGCAAATACACTATATTGTCGGCAGGGTTTTGGCACTGCGACCCGGGTTTTTTTATTTGAATATAGTCAATATCCCTATTGTATTATAAATATCAGACAAAACTATACATCAGATAGCTTTACGCAAGTAAAAAATACACCAGGCAACAATTAAGAGAAACTAAAGTTAATTTTAGAAGTCAATAAGAAAATAAAATGCATAGACATAGTAAATTTAGTTAACAGCGGAACTAACATCGCCGAACACAATTGGTAGGACGTTAGAAATGGGACTGGCTACTTCATTTGTTCAACGGCAATATTTTAACGTTCACAATTACTGTCTACGGAACACTGGAACGCTGGAGCCCCACGGTTTCGCCTTCGAACAATCTCGCTGTAGTCTGCTGTGGCCGGCTTTTAACTTTTCAATTCTCAAATAGAATCACCGATAATAGGGATGTTGACTGAATTCAAATAAAAACATAATTTTAACGAAAAGTAGTAGTTTCTATGATAGAAATACTAAAAAAACACTATATTTTTCCTTATTTTTAAGGAATTTAATTAATATTTAATAAATAAAACCTAATAAAATCACTCTCAAGTCACGTGACAATCAGAGCGCATGACGTCATATGTTCAGCCGCTGTCAAAAAACTTCATTGTTTGGCTAATATTTAGTGTGTAATTTATTATTATTTGTTTATAGGAAACGTCAAATTACATGTAACTATAGCAACGACTACGAAACAACTTTTCATCACCTCAGTTTACTAACGTTTATGAACATAGAATACGCATCTATAGGATGGTGGTAGCTCCCGTGTAAACTTTTGAGCCTCCTTTGGTATGAACAGGTGACGTCACGCGACTAGTATTGGCGTTTTGGACAGAAATTTGAAACTGGATTTAAAATACATGATTTTTAAAGCTTGAGTTGTATTTAAATAAAAATAATAAATATTTGTGGCAATATTAGGTACTTATGCACGATTTAAAACACTTTCTCAAAAATAGTGAACATCCTTATTGTCAGAAAATCTGGTTTGACAAACATCTTAGATTGTGACCATTTTATTATCGAAATTAGTCTCTTAAACCTTGCGAAAGCATCGTCAAATTAAACTTCCAGAAAGATTGTAATTTAAATTAAGCAGGGAGAATTCGTGTGTACTTCGAATTAAATTGTGTTTTTTTTTAATATACCACTTTTTTACTTCTAAACCAATTAGTGTAATTAACCACGTCTTGTTTGAAAAACAAGATTAAATATAAATATAATAATAATAGAAATGAACTAAGAAATTAAATTGATAAGAGAAAAAATAAATCCCGCTACACGTAACACTGGGAGACAAGATACAATGACAATAGGATTTACATGATAAGGACCATGGAAATGCAAAATTGTGTTTCATTTTGTCATTTTATTTTATTATGTCATTAGTACAATTGTGTAATTAAGATTTCGTTTAATATTTTTAAAATAATAAAATCATTCGTAAAATGTTTGAATCATTACCTATAAAAATATAATCTACCTAGTCAAAATATAATAGTTTTTATGGACGTGGAATCAGTTTAATATCTTTGTCAAACATTTTATTATGGTAATATGACGTATAGTGGCGTTAAAGTTTCTGAATAGAATAGAATAAAATAAAACAAATGTCGCCATCGGATGGCAATCTGTTTGTTTTAACATTTGTCGATAATATTAAGTGACGTAGTGGCGCTGTAGTCTCTGAATAGAATAGAATGTATTTCCACCTTTTTATATTACGTAACTGGCCACAAACGGTGCGAAGTATTGGCACGGGTCCGCTAGTTTAATTATATTAGTTTTAATTGATGCAGAATATAGTTCAGTTTCATACTACCAGTCTATGTTCTGGCTGCTTTGTGTCCAGTGCATTGTAATATGATTAGATATTAATATACTCTACTAACCACACCCATACATAACGCAATTTGTAATGTTATTATGTGTACCGCATTCTGTTGTCTACAGGTCGGTTTTAAAATTATCGCCTACTGCAATAACAACTCTATTATTGATCTATTAATTATTAGTGATAAGCCGAAACGCAATAATTTTATCGAATTTCGTGTCACAAATGTTTAACTTCTTTAGCGAGGTATCTGTTTGAAAAATGTAAGAAATCGAGGAGAAATAGATAAACAAATAAAGGGGAAGTTACTTTGTCCCCTAGATTATATGAAACTGACAAGGACAGAAGTTTATAGTGTTTTGCATTATGATTCTCAAAATAGTAAGGATGAACGGCTTGAATCTGACGTTTAAAATTACGAACAATTGAAGTACAAAATAATTTCTGTAATTTGACGTACAAATGGTAAATTCAGAAAGGAAAATATTGAATATCATATTCTCTATTTTCAAATATCAGAACAATTTTCGCATTAAACATTTTTTAAATACAAGTATAGCTGAAACGTCACATAGTGTGAGGCTAGGATGTTGATATACTAGAGACAATTCATATTAAAAATGTTTTTCTGTAGATTATAGTATGTAAATAAAACTATGGTATGAATGTGACGATCTGTCTATGTGAGAATTTTCACATGACATAAACATCAAAGTGCCCTCTTAAAATGTGTAATAATTTCGCCGTAATTATAATATTAAAAAACTAAAGAAGTTAAACTTCTTAGGTGAGCTTATGAGGGTGAGGCTCGTTATAATATTTTTTTTATGTTAGTAAATTCGTGTCCATATTTCAATGAAGTTGGAATCGTAGGGAATTGGACAGTTTACAAAAGAATTAACTTTGATTAAGTTGAACGTTTCGTTGCTAATTGCAACTTCCTCAGCAACTATATTTAAAAACAAAATACAAAAATAGCGAATATCACAATGACAGTGAAAATATTTACAAACTATTTCGTTTCCTTGAAAAAACTGAACTTCTTAACAAAATTTAACCAGTGATAAACAGTTATATATAATATACAGTGATAATTTATAGATTTGGAGCTAATGGCCTTGCTGCCGAAACCCTATTGTTTAATAAAAAAAAAAAAAAAAACAGTTTTTAGCAACGAAGCATTCAACTTAAAGTTAATTCTTTCGTAAACTGTCCAATTCTCTACGATTCCAACTTCATTTTTTTATATTTTCGGAAACTAAAAAAAAGAACATTTTGTCTACGTCAACACCTTTTATATTTTTAATTTAAAGAACAAACAAAGCGCGTCACAAGAAACTGCAAATAGATTCGTTCACTTCAAAATTAGTATTTCTTTCGTCATATTTTAACATGGCTTTGTTGAAATGGTATATATTTTTTACTAAGCACATCGTTTTTTTTCCATGTGCACTTTTAACATTTTTATTCACCCAACTAATTTAAGTACATAATTAAATAGCTCAGGTGTTTTTCTACAGATGCAGAATATTTTCATTTCAAACTTTTATTTTTATTTGCAAACGTAAATGCTTAAAGTAACGTGGATGAAATGAGTAGTGTTATATATTTTTTAGAAAACAAAACAGCGTATAGAGATCACGTTTCTTTCGTTTCAAACAGGCCCGTCTGCAGTTAATATATAAACAAAGAAATTTATTTATGATTCAAAATAAAAAAATAGAAGCAGGTCGCAGTATTGAACTCTGCTGTCCAAACTTTGTATATGTCACAGCTAAAATGACTGACTAGCTATTATGCATAATTGGTAGACATTTTGTATAATGATTAAGGCGACTATTTACCAGCCGTTTAATATGCTCCCTTTTTCACCCGTCACTCACGTCTCGGAAATCCCTAATTTCTATGAAATATCTTATTCAATCTTTGATGTTTAAAATAAACCATTTTTCTCATATCTTTTATCCAAGTTTCTATAGTTTATTGAGTCTAATTAGTCAGAAAATTAATTTGAAAAAAAAAATCAAGCTAAATTTGTCAGTATTTTTAACATATGTTTGTAAACAAAAAACGTCAAAATGTTAATTTGCCTCCCCGTATTTCGAAATCTCGTGACGTGCTATAAAAATATATATATCACGTTTTTTTATTCAATTTTTATGGCAAAAATATATGGTCTTTGCAATTTTTAGGCAACAAGTTAAATTTGGTGAAGTTAAATGCCTAAACGCAGCTAATAATATATAAAAATGTTTTGTCGGGAAAAAAGTAAACACTTATTTGTTATTTATAGCGACGTTTCGTCCTTTGCTAGGGACTTTTTCAAAAGAAAAAAAGTCAGTAATGATATATATTTAACGAAATGAAGCTATACGTGTTAATGCTGTCTAATGTTTTTATTGAAATACAATTACAACGACGTTTCAACTACCTTCGTGGTCTTTTTCAAGTTAGAAAACTTAAAATGCGTCAGATGTGTCATAATTTTGATTTTATCAATACCTGACGCATTTAAAATTTTCTAACTTGAAAAAGACCACGAGGGTGGTTGAAACGTCGTTGTAATTGTATTTCAATAAAAACATTGAACAGCATTAGCAAGTAGCTTCATTTCGTTAAAGAAGTAAAATGAATTTTGCGATCCCAGTTCAAAATTTGCTGAAAGCATCGTCCCACAACCACACTGTATGTTATAGGTAGCACCAATAAGAAAACAGTATGGGCGTGCCTGATCGCTCTGCATGCTAACACAACCAGCGCAGCTCGTCTGCGCGATTTAGGTACTGACAGATGACTGACTACTATACGTAATCTTTAAACTATGATATTACTGTTGCCTCAGCGTTTAACCTGACATTATGTTTTATTTTAAATCCTGTAGAGCATCAACTTGTTCATAGTTTTAATGGTGGGTAAGGGAATCCGCTAAAGATCCTGGCCTGTGGGCTCGCTTCAGAATATAGAGGCCATGAATACGTTGCAATGCTTTCGGTACGACTGCAGTCATAATAGTAGGAGAGCTGTTACACATTTTTGGGTGGGTATTTGAGGCACTGTGAAAATTTTTACAATACCACTTTAGTAATATCCGAATACAAAACCACAGACGTGGCTGAAGGGTAGCGGGACTTAACTGACCCTCGAATTTTTAAATTAGCAAAAAAAATAATTCGAAATAAAAAGCCCTTGAGACATTTTGAAATTTTAATACCTTGGAATTTAGTATTTAGGGAATTGAAAAATAAAAAAGCCAGATATCTTAATCGGGTCTAAAAATTAACCAGGCGTTTGCAAAATTATATTTTTGAAAAATTTTAAAAATATATTTGAGGCATTTTGAAAATTAAACAGAATAATGTTAGTAACTAAAAATAGATATATTAAAAAAAATAGGGCGTTTCGGTGAACGTATTCAATGATCTTACTATCGGACTCTAATAATTATAAAGTTAGGTTCTGTTTGAAACGAATTGTCAGTTGTGCGGTCATTTAATGATATGCAATCTGCAGACGAATACTCGTACATGCAACTACACTATTCTGTCTTGTTTGAAAAAAAATAAATAAAAAACTTGGAAGTGAACCAGTTTTCAATGCACTTACAAACATGCTTCTAGTAGCTTGCAAATTGCGAAAAAAGGGTATGTGGTGTTTAAATTATTATACCTTTTTAAAACCGCACGACTGAATAAAACCGGTGTAACCTTTACGCGCGATTGAAGTAAAACTTCTTTGACGTAGAGGCATATTTTACGATTGACCTAAAATGTAAATAAATAAGTCATGTTAAGGTAGTTGTCGTGGTTAAGGCACACCGTCAGAAAATTCATTTTTGTATACTTATTAAGGACATGATAATACAATTACCCTGAAAATTTGAAGTCGATCGACCGTATATAATCCGAGATAAATTCAATTAAAAATTGGATAATTAACATTGATTGTATACGATCTCTGTATTTCTGAACCAGTTTCTTATTTCTAAAAAAAGAGCTAACTGTCAGAAACTTTCCAAAAGCTGACAGTCTTTCAATGTTATGAGTTTAAAAAAAATAAGAAATTTTTTTTGACCGTCTAATTATTTATAAATAACGGTTTAAAGTTCAACAATTTATAGAAAAGTATACATGCATATGAATACTGTATGGGTTACGTTTCCACGGGTACAGTCTTGCGTACAAATTATGGTTCACTTAACTACAAGCTAGTATACTTTTGTCGCGCGTATAATCTATAACTTTTTGACAATATTGTACCACGACAACTACCTTAAAATTGAGTAGTATTTATTTTTCCGACAATACATCATAATTTACTAAATTAAATTTAAAGTCAAATAGTATTTACGTTGTACTCAAATTTTGCACGTGACAAAATGAGTAAATGACATTTTTTTTTATCTCCGATCGAAAGTAGGTACGTACTTTCGGCTTCAGTTTTAAGACAGAAAACCTATCGTTTCTGCTCTGCTGGAATTACTCGCACGCCATTTATAACAGCGGGACGAAAGAGTTTTCTCGTTCACACCGATAGGTGAGACTGCCGCCAGCCAGTAGTAGTTAATTGCGTATAATCTCAAAATAATAAGGGCAGAAACTTGAAATTTCTGCACTGCGTGTAACATGATGGCCGAGGCGAAGTCGAGGGCATCATGTGTCGCGCAGTGCAGGGATTTCAACTTTCTGGCCGTATGGTGTATACCATTTTTCTTCATACCATGCCGAAAGCACGTACTTTCGTATCAGTGTGTTTCGACCCGCCGTTCCAGCTGTACATAACTGTTAGGCTTTCAACTTTAAAATCGAAGCAGAAAGTACCTACTTTGGGCATGGTATAAAGAAAAATAGTATACACCACAAGGGCAGGAAGTTGGAATTCCTGAACTGCGCGACATGATGTCCTCGGCTTCGTCTCGGGCATCATGTTGCGCAGCACAGTGCGGTCGATTGCCAAAAAGCTGACCAAAATTCGAAAATTCAAGTAATTCCCTCCAAAATTGAATTTCAGGGGTTTTTAAGTTCGCTAATTAAAAATTACATGTCAAATGTACGGAAATCTACCCCCTTCACCCCTTATCGACCACCCTCTGGGGTAAATTATTATGTACTATTTAGCATACTCAAGTTACATATCGTTTTCGAGGGTTTTGGGGTCGCTGATTACAAATTTTCTGTCAGAATTACGAAATTCGAAATGGCAAATGCAATATGGCATCACCCAAGGCGTTTTAATACTCTATTTTATTAAAGAAAAAAAAAACCCATTACAACTCAAGTGGCAGATAGTGGCAGCTGAATTTTGTTTTAATCGATAGCTTCTACTTTTCTAAGTAACCTCTAAAAGGCTAGAAGACAGCATTCAACAGCGTTTTATTGTTATTTTATTTGAAAACCCAAATTTTATTGAAAAAAAAAGAAAAAAAATACCCTTATCATTGTATTTATAAAAATTTTGTGTCAAAGAATTAACATTTATAAAAATTTTTACGTATTTTACTAGCCTTCAGACGTAGATTCCATTTGGTTTTCTTAGATTTCCTTTGCTGCCAGCACTTTCACACGTTTAAAATTTTTCCTGTACATCTATAACATTATACTGCGCTTATGAAAAGGCCACACTCCAACTGAGAGTTAAGACAGGACTTCGGGTGTAATAATAATAATAATAATAATAATGCGTTTAACGTCCGTTTCTCGACTTTATGTCATAGCAGACGCCATTCGCACCATTACTATTTTTTCATCTACCACTTCCCATTATTTTCTACATTTTTACAACTTCAACTTATGTAATAGCAATGGGCGAATGAAGGAATTATAGGAAATTAGGATAAGGTAGGTAATTTTTGAACTAGGAGTTTGATAGGTAATCGGCCATGGTCTCAAATAAGGAACCATCTCGATATTTATCTGGAATTAATCGAGGGAAACCATGGAAAACCTCAATCAAGATGGCCAGTACAGGAATTACCGTTTCTTGGCGAGAGGCAGTAGGAAAAAGTCCCAGCCACATCTGCGACTTCGGGTATAGGACGTTATTTTGAGCGATTTTATATTCTTATAGGATCCCTTTAGCCAACTGCATGCTGATAAATCCCTATCTAGAAACTTTTATTTTCCGAGTTTTGGCCAGCTTTTTGGCAATCGACCGCACTGTGCGCAGTGCAGGAATTTCAACTTTCTACCTATGTGGTTTAATATATGTACTATTACAACTATGCGACTATCTATTGACAGAAACCTTCAACAATATTGTAAAATTTTGCAAAGTGAAATTTGGCCTATATTTGCATCATTCCCCCGTGGGCTGGGATCGTTAAAGATTGTTGTTTTGGTTATTAGTGTCAACAATATGTCGTAATTTGAGTTGAATATCGTACGGAGGATAAAATAAAGAATAATGCTTCTACTCAGGGATGAAGGGCGTTGATTTGGTGCGTGTGGAGGCGCATGAATCATTTAGATAAGTGACACTGTGACAGGTTACATTTTCAATTTTCTTTCGAAATTTATCACCGAATCTCTGGCGATGTAAAAAGTATACTTTGGAGAAAACATCGCCGAGATATTTATTATGAAAGTTAAGTCTACTGACTGTACAATGTGTCTCATTCTCTGCGGTTTTGTAAAATACATATACAGGATGAATTTTAAATTGATTCTTTTGAAGTTTAACTTCTTTAATGACGTATCTGTTTGAAAAAAGTAAAAATCGAGGGGAAGTAGAAGTAGAAGTTAGTTTGTCTCCTAAATTACATGAAACTGACAAGGACAGAAGTTTATAGTGTGTTGCTAAGCATATGTAAATATTATTAATTAGTTGGGAATAATAGCTATTGTCTGCTATAATTGTTAAGAAACATTCATTGTTGTAGCACTATATTAGAAAAATTTATTATTCCAACACGTCACCGTCTGGATTTAAACCAGAATCTTTCCACTTTCGCGGCGGAATGAGTTAATCAGTTACTCTACGGTGCACACAATTCAATTTTTAATCCTTCATAATATAGCGTTTACAACACTCAAATTCACTACATGCGAGAGCCAATTATTTTTTAGCAAATGCTAAACATTAACTCTCACAGTAGCGAGGGCTCTTGAATGAATCAAAGATGAACTTTCCATTATTAATACAGTCCTAAGTCACAGAATTTGTCTGTATCGTTTTAAGACTGTTTAATGCGGAAGACTTAAGCTATTATTCCCAATTAATTCAGCAGGTACGTAGCTATAAACGTATGAAAAATATCAATTATTAATTAGTTTGACATAACAAACAATTAAACTTGGGAATAGTATTAAAAACTAAAGAAGTTAAACTTCTTATGTGAGCTTATGAGGGTGAGGCTCATTATAATTTTTTTTAACAGCGTTTAGAAATCAAATAGATAAATATTTCCAACCTCAAAAATCTTGACATTTGTTAATTAATATAAATAAAGTAAAATTTCTGTTAAAACGTGCGGTGACGCGGGTAACGACTAGTAATAAATATTATGAACATTGCTATTTGGGTTTTTTAGAGCCAACGTGCCTTAGTTTGGATGTAGGACGTAATCTTCGAAACTACTCTTCCGATTTCAAAATTTTTTTCATAAATATTTAAAATGGATCTTCAGGACGGCCTTATGTTATATATTATCGCGTTAAAATAAAAGCACTTTTCGTGGAGACTAATATTATACAGAATAATTTTTTAGTTGATTCTTTTTTTAACGGCGTATAGAAATAAATATTTCAAATAACTTTTTTATCAAAAAATTAATAATATTGATTCTACCAACAGTAATAGATATATTAACAAAATAAAATTACTTGCAATATACTGTTCAATTGATTTTTTATTTATATAAAGACGTTTCGACTAACAGTTTTAGTCCTTTTCAATTTTCAAAACTAAAATTAAATTACAATTGTTTAAATAAATCTAAAACAAAATATTAAAAACGGTTACTAAATTTTTTTTAAAAATTATATAATTTATGGTAATGAAATGCTATATATTAAAACAATGAGTGACACAAAAAACCTAAAATATGTTGTTTTAGATTTATTTAAAAAATTGTAATTTAATTTTAGTTTTGAAAATTGAAAAGGACTAAAATAATAAAAAATCAATTGAACAGTATATTGCAAGTAATTTTATTTTGTTAATATTTTTTATCAAAACTCTAAAATAAGAGAAAAACAGTTATTCAAAGTTAAATTAAATTTCGGGGTCGGTGTTGGGGTTATGTTATGTCACATTGGAAATATGTTAAGTAATTATCAAGTATTTACAGAAATTATTCGAAATTGTCCCCGTTTTTTTTTTTCAAGTAGGCAACAAGATACTCGATGACATAAGATAATATAACATAACATAACGCCAGGACCGACCTCAAAATTAAATATAATTTAATTAAATTTTGAATGATTGTTCCTCTCTTATTTTTGAGTTTTGATAAACAAGTTACTTGAATATTTGGTCGCCTGTTTGATTTCTACACGCTGTTAAAAAAGAAGTATCAACTTAAAAATCAGCTGTATATAACATTTCCACAAATGGTGCCAATTTGCTTAGAATGATGTGAAACGTCAAGAAATTTTGGTCGGACCTAGGTCCCGCCATCCGACCGACGTCAATAGTGTTTGTGCCACATTATGGCAAATACACTAAAAATAGATATTAATGCTATCATCCATAATTTTTTAAGTTTAAAATTATCAGAAAATTGGACAAAATTAAATTTTTTAATCTATTGAGCAACGTTTCGGTTTGTTTATTAAAGCTTCATCAGGCTTCTTGATTTATGTATTCTAACAGTAATAACTTATTATACATTCCTTATAAAACTCATTAAAATTTCCAAAATTCTTTCTTTCTTTATTTTTATTAAATTAAATTAAAAATTAAATGACAGAAAAAATTTTTTTGTTAAGTTATTCAAATAGTAAAAAAATAATTTTTTACTGTTTGAATAACTTAACAAAAAAAAATTTTTCAGTCATTTAATTTTTAATTTAATTTAATAAAAATAAAGAAAGAAGAATTTTGGAAATTTTAATGAGTTTTATAAGGAATGTATAATAAGTTATTACTATTAGAATACATAAATCAAGAAGCCTGATGAAGCTTTAATAAACAAACCGAAACGTTGCTCAATAGATTAAAAAATTTAATTTTGTCCAATTTTCTGATAATTTTAAACTAAAAATAGACTTCCATTCAGTCAATATAGCTTCTTAGCTGAAGTACTAACTGGGCTTGAGGCGGAAAGAAATAAACTCGTAAAGCGAGAACTTGCTGTATTTATTTAATGGAATGTAAATATCTTTTTTTATATTTAAAGTAAATAGTACAACAAGAATTACAATGAAGTATGCGATTTAGATTATATAAGATTAACTAAAAATAATTTTTTAATTATTTCGTTGCACGAAAAAAATAAAAGCAAGAGAAGTTTCGTCACACGAAAACTTAGCTATACATAATTATGATGAATTTGTTTCATATTTTGTATATTAAATAATGTCCTTATACATAAAAACTGTTAATTTGAATACAGATATAAAAGTTATTTAAGTGAAATGTTGATAATTATGAAAATTATGCCATTGGAAAAGCGGTAGCACGAAAACTTTTTAATACCAATTAAATGAAATTAAATGAAACAATACATAACTTACAAAATCATATAAACCCATTAATGTCTCAACGCTTGATGAATTACATTACCTAGTATATTAAAAACTATTTTTTGTGCGTTACATTTCTCTAAGATCTTTCATGTATACTCATATTATAAAAAGGTAAAATTTATAAGTTTGGATGTAGGTGGTAATCTCTGGAACTACTCATCCGATTTTAAAAACAGACCTTCACGATGGACATAGACTATATGTTATTGTGTTAAAATAAAAGCGCTTTTTGTAGGAACCAATATTTTATAAAAATGGACATTGATATATCTGTTTGAGATTAATTGTACACTAAGGGTCTATAGCAGGGTTTCTTAACCTGAGGTCCATAAACCCCAGAGGGTCCCGTGGCATCAGTTCATGTTGCTTTGGAAAAGGAAAATTGATACGGGTTTTACTGCAAATTTTTCTATGTTGTTGCATAGTGAATACCAAACTGCAAGAAGTTTTTCAAAAGAATTACAAAAAGAGGTGTCAAAAAATCGGTTGACACAATTTCTAAATGTGCCGATGAGATACTTAATCTCGCAAATAAGTGGTTTGCCGTAAATAGGTTGCTTTTGAATGTGGCCAAAACGGACTGTGGTCTGTTTAAAACCAACCAAAGCAGGGTAGTTAAACCTAAATTCATTGTTCTACACAATACTTCAGTGAAAATTTCAGCTAACTGCAAATTCCTGGGAGTTTTTGCCGACGAACACATTAAATGGTCGATACATATTGAACATCTATGTTCTAAACTTAGTAAGCAATGTTATGTTTTTAGACAGCTCAATCCAGTAGTTAGTATGGAAGTTTTAAGAACAGCTTATTTTGGTTGCATTCAATCGCATCTTAGATATGGTATCCTATTTTGGGGATTCGTAGACAGTATTCAACTCTTCAGAATACAAAAGCGTGTCATCCGCATAATTGCTGGTATTCCGCAGTCTACTTCTTGTAGAGGCCTTTTTAAAAAATTCAAAATTTTAACCTTACCTTGCTTGTACATATATGTCTGCCTCTGCTTTTTTCGTAAAAATATAGGTTTCATTAATATTTCTGAATTAGGCAGTACCAGAAATCTACAATATGAATACCGAAAACACTCACTAACTCTGTTCGAGGGCAGTTGCAGATATATGTGTACAAGGATTTTTAATAAGCTTCCAAGACCAATCAGTTCAATAAAATCATTTTCTTCTTTTAAAACTGCAGTCTTCAGTTTTTTGATTGATGCGGAATTTTATTCTTTGTAAGACTATTTTAATTAACGTTTTATTACTGTTGAACTTTATTATTGTTAAACTTTTGTTATTGTTAAACTCTTATTATTTTTTATATTCTTATTATACTGTAATTTGTATTGACTTGTTACAAACTTTTGTCACTGTAACTAATAAATTTCATTTCATTTCATCTCGAAACACTACAAAATTCTTGTGAAGGGTACTTTTGCCCAGAAAACCTTAATCAAGAAACATGGGTGCCTAGTTCGTTTATGATTGATATTAATTATATAAATGTCGAAGATCTTATTAAAGTAAATTTAATTGACATGAGATCCAACGCAGTATTGCGAAGTGATTATAACGCAAAGGATGTTTGCGATTTTTGGTGTAGTTTTATTAATTCCGTTTGATACTACGCACCTCTCTTAGTCAGGGCTCTCAGTATTAGTGTCAATTAAAACTAAACAACCGTATAACGATAATATCATTACAAACATTATTTTTAATCTGTATTTTTTTTATCTTATTTTAAATTCATCATTTGTTAAATATTCCGTATTGTATTTATTCAGTTTTATTATGTAATACCTTAGATTGACTTTGACCTTGCATAACGCATTACCTCTTGTGTAACTAATTTTGCATTCTTGTTTCTTAAAAGTTTTGATAATTTGTTCTAATACTGAGGAAAAAATTTTATTCGTGTGCGGCAACGGATGTATCGAAGAGCAATATTGAAAATCGTCAGCAAATAATTAATTTAAAAACTCAATACGACCAGCAATTTTATTATTAATCGCGAAATCGTTTGCTCTACGATAAAATGCCGATAAAGCCAAAATATTTCAAGTTTTAATTTTTTTTTTTTAAGTAAAGTCAAAATCAATCTAAGGAACGTACAAATAATATATAGATAAATAAAAGTAACTTAATAAAATAAAAAAAAAATCTTTTCTCGATCGGACCAAACTGTTTTAATTTAAAACCTTAAATCACCTCCACTGCGCATAAAAAAAGGAAAATAAATTAAAGAGAAAAGCATAAAGTTACAACCGTCACGCCCTAAACTTTACTTTCTCTATGGTAATGACATATAATATATAATTAAGTTTGGAACGGTTCCGTCAGATTTTTGAAATTTTGAAAGTCATCCGAGACTACAGAAAGGTTAAGGTACACTGGTATATAGGTACCGTAAACATTGACTTATTGGTCTCCTCTCCATTGTCACCAAATACAACATTCGATTTCGAATTGATTACTGAGACAATACTATTACTCTGTGATACTAACTGAACAATCTGTATACATATACCTATTGTGCATAATATATACTGCTGTGGCCTCTATAGGAAAATCGCCTATGCGTAGTCTGAAGATATAGGACTTTTTGCCAATCCAACCCATTAGTAGGGAATGGTACTAATTTAATTCATTTTTCGAAATTTTATATTATTTTTTCGTTTGTAATAATAATAATAGTTTTATTTGTGGTGCCATAGTGGATACAAATTGTCAATTTAGAGTCCATCAAGGACATTAGTAGGTTCATCAAGAACACAGTCGTTCATGACCCAACAGAAATTCATCTAAATTATAAAAAGCGCTTGCTATCAAAAATTCTTTCAAGTATTTTTCAAACTTTGATAATTCGCCACAATTTTTAATATTTTGAGGCAGCTTGTTAAAAATAGTAATACCCAGACAATTTGGGGATTTTTTTGAGATATTCAAATGCATGAAAGGCACTCTAAGCTCACACTTAGATCTAGTATTTAGATCATGAACGTCCGAGTTCTTGATGAACCTACTAGAATTCTTGAATACATAGATGGACATTTCAAAGATTATTATAGAAAATAAAGTGAGTACTTTATATCTTTTAAATAAATCTCTGCAACTTGTTCGCTGCGACACACCATCAATACATCTGATAATTTTTTTTTTGACACACAAATACCTCACTAGCATGTGGAGACGGACCCCAGAAGCAAATTGCATACTTTAATCGCGAGTAAACCTGAGCGTAATAAAAATTACATAACTGGTGAGTAGTTAATATATTTTTTTTGAGGTCCCCTGAATCCAAAACACATATTTGTAGAAAAAGTGCGTCTGTTTGTCGGTTTGTCTGTGAACGCAATACAGGCCAAACGGATGAGCGGACTGAAACCAAATTTAGGGAGGATATTTAATACGCAAATGTGAAGAGCTTGGAAAAAATCGAAGCATGCGCAGAGACGATATATGTTATAACATTGTTTTTTGTATAATGATGGTGTACTATTTAATAACGGTTTATTATTCTATTTATTATTTCAAGAATGTTTTGTAGAAAACCTTTTTTTTCGGATATATTTTGAAAAAAAACGGCTTTTTTTTTGTTTGTCAAAAATAAATTAAGTAGGTAGCTGACAGGCATAGTTTGGTTAATTTCAACATGTAAAACTATATTATGTAACCATACAAATGAATCGCAAATTTCATAATAGTTATTACTAGTCATTACCCACGTCACAGCACGCTTTAACAGGCAATTTTATTTTATATAAATCTATTGACATTTGATAGGTATATTATACCTATCAAATGTTAATATATTTTTGAAGCTAGAATGGTCCTGTCACCTAGAGATGGGAAAAACGGGTCTTTTTAGTGATCTGCATGTTTGCATCTGGTTCCCGTATGTGGGCCGGCTCACTGAACCGGTTCAAAAAGAGCCGAGTTCTGAATATGTTACGCAGTCTGCCAATGAGTTACCTAGTTCAGTCAATCATATCACGACCTGTATAAAATCAAGAACGCATAGCCAAACATGTGATGCATGAGTCATTTGAGCTGACACATGCATCAAAGCAAGAACTGATACGTAAGTGTAAAATGGGCTTCTGTGTGTTAAGTGTTTCACTGAGTTATGCGGATCCGTTGATCCGTCGGCTCAAAAAAAGTGAGTCGGCTCTCACGGACCTTCTGTCGGAGTCGGCTCTTTGAATCGGTGCAGATCTGAGCTCTACCCAACTTTACTGTCACCCAATTGGCTGGATTTTTTTTATATAAGTGTTTTTGCCGTTTGACTACAGATATAAATATAAATTCAATATATTTCCGTGTTGAGTAATAAATTACACAAGTGAAAACAATTTTGGTCGTTAATGGGTTAAATAGAATCGTGACAGTTCGTTAATGCATTGTAATTATGACGATAGAATAATTGATAAAACTTTACTACATTCATTCATGATAGGGGACATAGTGAAATTAATATTTAATGAATAAGAATAAAAATATTATGACTAGTTAATTTATATTGTTATATCATATATGTATAATAAAAAAACCCACAAAGTCGCTTTAACAATAATAAAAAGTTTAATAATATTTATGTATTTTTTATGTACTATAAAATATATGTCATGCAATTATTTTTAACATGTTCGATTTTGAAATCTACGCATCTATGTGTGGTCTATTATTTAGGTTTATTAATTTTCTGTGAAATTTTCATGTTTTATTACCATGCTTTTATTAACTTCACCTGTATGTTTGTTTGTTTGTTTTGTTTGCTTGTTTGTTTGTTTGTTTGTAAAAGAATCTTTGAACGTGAAATTCACCCACTTCAAAACGTCAGATTAAACTAAAACATTGCACACTTGTCAAAAACCGATGACAATACAATAATTTTAATAAATTTGTCCCATTATCCTGACCAGGACCTTCAGGATAAAATTATAGCAAGCAAGCCAACTCGCTGTACAGTGACATACGTTATTTTGCCTACACCAAAATCAAATGCAAATTTGTTTTTTAGTCTTATAATTAAAATTAGAGTTTAAAAAAAACTAAAATAACACGATTTTATGAACTAAAAAACGCAAAATAATTTGAGAACAAAATTAGCTTTACTGTAAAAAGCGTGGAGTGCTTAATATCGGTAATAAATTTTTCATATTGTAAACGTAGAGCTATTATGAAAATTTAAGTAGATAGCATCTCCCTTTTTACAGTAAATCTAATTTTGTTGTCAAATTATTTTACATTTTTTAGTTCATAAAAGCTTGTTGTTTTAGTTTTAGTTTTTAGGCAATGCACTGCTGTAATATCTTCCCGGCCCTGCGTCGCCCAAGTTGATTAATAATAATAATAATAATTTTAATACTTCAGTAAGACATAGACATGAATAGGAGAAGTCATTATAAACTTGGTGATGCCTAGCAAGTTCATAATACGGTGGAGCCGAAGGCTTCACTACTGTTGTTACTGCCGTGGTTCATCTCAATCGCGTGCGGAGCCACAGGTAGCGAACTTGCTTATTACATATATTCGATTGTTGATAAATTAGTTTGATAAACCGATTTCAATATCGTAACATGTTGCAACTTGCACCTGATATTTGTATACGTTTCATGATTTTTATGTTTGTGGAGATAAAAATCGTCAGGAAATATGTAATTTTTACGGATATATCTGTTCTGCATAATCGGAAAAGCTATTTGCTTATTATATTCTATTTGCTTACATATGTTATATTAGAAAATCCGATTACGATCTGTATGACAATATGACATGCATTGAGTATATTATATCGGTCACCATAAAACAAAAGCCTTTATGTAGATTAATGGTAGTACCATAGTTGTGGAACTGCAGGGTGACAGGATTGTCAAAAAGCCAGGTTCCCGCAGGCTTCAAAGAGTCCTGCGGCAGTTAACAAAAAACTCGAATCGCCCAACCCTGCCGACAATATAGTGCAGTGTTGCCAGATTTTTTTTTGCCAAGTCGGAATTTTGGAACTTTTTGAGTGAAAAAAGCGGGATTCTTTCGTCGAAAGCGGGACATAGTAAAAAAACGTATATAATCAGAAGTTTTTGAATATTTATCTTTTTATTTGAGTTCAAATTACCTTTACGTGACAATAGATAGCAAAATTAGCCATAGAAAATATATTTTAATCAAAATATGATATTTTAAATCAGATTTACCCTATCGTTAAATAGTTGAGTCGTATTCGTCTTCTGCATAGAAAAAATAAAAAAAAAACGGAAATCAAAATCAAAAAACCCGGGTCGCAGTGCCAAAACCCTGCCGACAATATAGTGTATTTGCTTGTATAGGGCTGTGTGGTCTTATACTTTTATTATGTGAAATTAAGTTTGTTTTTGGGCAAAATAAAAAATTTAACCCCTTAATACACCCCTTAAAATAACATTTTTTTCTTAATTGTAATATTATTATCAATCTAACGTCTACACCAAATTAAATACACCCTTCAATAAATAAGTCACTATCTGCAAACTAGTGTTTTCATAAAATTTGTAAATCCGGTCCTGTCAAGCCGATTTTATTAAAATTGTGGGGAAACTTTTTAATCACTACCAAAGGGTAAAATTTCAATTTTGAAACGATTCGGAGAATTTTTTCGGTATTTTGGGGCCGAAAAACAGTTTTCAACCTCTAAAAATTACCCTTAAAATAGCCCGATTAGACCCATTTTAAATAGGCTTCTTGCGGTGATGGATTTCAACATGTGGCCCAAATTTCGTTGAAATCAATTAACTCTTTCGAAAGTTATCGCGCGTACACACACATATATATATATATATATATATAAACATTTTTAAAAATGGTGCCAAAGTGTTTAGGAGGTTATGAAACGTCGAGAAATTTTGGTCCGACCCCTAGGTCCCGCCATCCGACCGACGCCAATAGTGTATATGTTACCATATGGCAAATACACTAAAAAATTGTATTCATTAGAAAAATATGGCGTTTCAAACAATAGTCTGAGGAGTGAGTGTTACAAATTGCAACTTACAATAAGAGAATAATTATTTACGCACGGTCGAGTTATCCCCGAAAAGCGGGACTGAGCCTGTCCCGCGCGAGACATTTAATTTTGATTTAAAAATCGGGACGTCCCGCCAAAATCGGGACGTCTGGCAACGCTGATATAGTGTATTTGCTATTACAAGCAATGTGACTTTATTTTGTGAATTCACGTTTGTTTTTGTATTTAACATAATATTTTGCACAATTTCACACATCGGAACAACATTTTTCTACGTCTATTGATGAAAATTTAGCGCGAAAAGCGATCTTTTTTTAGGTAGAGCAGTCATTTGTTTTATGTAGATCAGTAATTTGTTTTTGTGAGAGTATGATCTGATATTCTACATGACGTTTCATAGCGACATTAGGAAGTGTCCATAAACCACTTAAGGACGCTGATGACCTCAGCTGTTGAGCGTCTATAATAGTCTGCAATTCTTTTTCTTTTTTGCACTTTGCGAACACGAAGTAGGAACGAATTAGCTTGTAATAGCTTTTTGAATATGTTAATAAGCTGCGGAAATCCTTTCTAAAAATATATTTTCATTCAATCAAATCAACTGACCACACTATATTTTGTAATAACATTGTCGATAGGTGAAAGAAGCTTTTGATACCTACAATGGATACATAAAGCTCTTTGAAGCGATTGCAGCAAGCAGACAGCTTTTATGTCGACTTGTTGCTGGCCATAAGTAGGTTCAATGCATGTAGCATTTCTTTATAGCGTGACCGCAATAAGGTGCCCTGCATACAAAACAGACAAGTGCGAGTAAAACTCGCATCCTAATGTTTCGTGTCATTACTACAATTTAAAAAACCCGGGTCGCAGTGCCAAAACCCTGCCGACAATGTAGTGTATTTGCTATTACGGGCAGTGTGGCTTTATTATGCGAACATAAGTTGGTTTTTGGACAAAATAAATAATTTGACTCCTTAATACACCCCTTAAAATAACATTTTTTTTCTTAATTGCAATATTATTATAAATCGAACCTCTATACCAAATTATATAGAACTTTCAGTAAATAATTCACTATCTGCAAACTAGTGTTTTCATAAAATTTGTAAGTCCGGTCCTGTCGGGTCGATTGTATTAAAATTTTAAGGACACTTTTTAATTGCTACTAAAGGGTTAAATGTCAATTTTGAAACGATTCTGAGAACTTTTTCGGTATTTTGGGGCCCAAAACCATTTTTCAACCACTAAAAACTACCCTTAAAATGGCCCGATTACACCCATTTTAAATAGGCTTCTTGCGGTGATGGATTTCAACAATTGGGCCAAATTTCGTTAAAATCAATTACAAATTATAGATATTCGGATCTTTGCAGTAAAACCTTCCGTGCCAAATTTCAAGATGCTAAGTTAGCGGGAAGTACTGTATAGGTTTTGATGAGTGAGTAAATTACAAGATCCGTGATTGTTTAAAAAACGTATCTTTTTATTACATAGAGTTAAAAGCTTTGATTTTTATTAGCCAATAGGCTGTCAACTTTAGTACAATATTAATTTCAACTTGATACATATCCAGCCGTTTCTCAGAAAAACGATTTTGTCGTACAGAAAACAGAAAAACAGACAACAAAATGATTACATAGGGTACCGTTTTTTCATTCTGAGGTACACTACCTTAAAAAGTGAACTTTTTCTGACTTTTTCTAAAATTATGTTTTTTAGGCTCGAAGGACCTAAAACAAAAAAAAATTGTAAAATTTTGAACTGTGAGTTTTAAATTAAATTAGTAGGTACCATTTCCCACTTGCGGAATTAGACTGATAAAAAACGTTACTTTAGAGCAAGATTAATAGAATACTAGAAGGTTGGTCGTAAGAGGCCATAAACATGGTCACGTCTGTGATTGGTTGAGTCGATTGCTACGTCACCGATGGTCATGGCTTGGTTATTCAAGTATGTTTATCCCAACTGTTTAGAAAAAAAGACTCCATGTAACGTCTCACACGTACTTCCTCCATCCTCTCCCGCGTCCCACCTAGTCTCAGCTTCAACAATGCTAACGCCCAACCTTAGTTTCTAGTAATCTTGATTTTAGAGGTGACTTTTAATTATTAAACTATTCATGGCAACTATTGCTATGAATATTAAGGCATGGTTGTCACGATTTAGAGAATTTAGAGAATATTTAGAGAATAGCAAAAGCACATTTTTAATGAAGTTTTCGCTATTTGGGAAGATTCTGTTGCAGTAATTAAGAATTATTTTGGATCCAGAGTATTCTGACTTAACATACTTTCCATAATTTTACGAAAGAATGAGTCATCTCGCAATTAACGGTGAGTTAATGGAAGACTTTTATTGTTTGTGCTTTGTTGCAAGACTGCAAAACTGTTATTACTACCGAGTGGGGCGCAGGTCCGCGTGGTAAGATAATAATACGGTGGAACCGAAGGCTCCACTACTGTTTTTGCTGGCGTGTATACGAGTGTAGGTATTTTATTTCTATACCTTTTCACAAATTTACAAAATGATCACAAATATATTGAATTTGGACACGACAACATCTGTCGGGTCAGCTAGTTCAAAATAACTGTTTTCCGACAATTAAATACCCTTAATTTTTATCAAGTAGTTCACCTGCTATATCTATATTATACGATAGTACTTTGTGTTACATTCAAAGTGAATGCTTTTCTGAGGTAGATGAAACGTAATAAATCTCACAATTACTTACAGCTTTGTTGGTTGAATACGTCATAGAGTACCTATAAGAGTTACTAAGTTACTATATTTAAGTTGGGGAATTTATGTGCTTAAAATTTCTTCAAGACCAGGCAGCAACAAATTATGTTCACAAAAACTTTATGAATCTAGGTTTGGATGAATTTAAAATATTTTAAAACTGTTTCTGGCACCAGCTTGAAATGTAGTTTATAAATTCAGTTTACAGTCACAATACGTATTTTTTAGAAACAACAGCTGTATCATCCATACATAGCATAATGCTATCGTGAACCGTTTTGACAACATCCTTTATTAAACGACATTGCTGCTACAGCGGTCCCTCAGGGCTCTGTCCTTGGTCCTCTTTTTGTCGTTTTATTTAGCGAAGGATTTCGTTTTTATCATTCTGAGGTATCTTAAAATAATCGCATAAAACATTTTTTTTTGTGATATAACTACAAATTTACGCTTTTCAGATTTTTTCGTTTACCTATGCTATTCTTGCCAAATTTCATTTTTCTAGGCCAACGGGAAGTACCTTATAGGTTTTTATTCCTTTGCGAGTGTCAAAATATGCATTATGCGTTTGATTGCGTTGACTTAGAAGTTTGATTTTTTCATAGATCCAAGGGGTTGCAAACCTGAATATTTGATAATAATTAGTGTATTTGCCATATGGCAACATACACTATTGGCGTCGGTCGGATGGCGGGACCTAGGGGTCGGACCAAAATTTCTCGACGTTTCATAACCTCCTAAACACTTTGGCACCATTTTTGAAAATGTTTATATATATATGTATATATATATATATTTATATATATACGTATATATATATATATATATATATATATATATGTGTGCGGGCAATAACTTTCGAAAAAGTTAATTGATTTTAACGAAATTTGGCCCGCGTGTTGAAATCCATCACCGCAAGAAGCCTATTTAAAATGGGCGTAATCGGGGCATTTTAAGGGTAGTTTTTAGGGGTTGAAAAATGTTTTTGGGCCCCAAAATACCTAAAAAATTCTCAGAATCGTTTCAAAATTGGCATTTAACCCTTTAGTAGTAATTAAAAAGTGTCCCTAAAATTTTAATAAAATCGGCCCGACAGGACCGAACTTACAAATTTTATGAAAACACTAGTTTGCAGATAGTGAATTATTTACTGAAAGTTGTATATAATTTGGTATAAAGGTTCGATTGATAATATTAATGCAATTAAAAAAAATGTTATTTTAAGGGGTGTATTAAGGAGTAAATTTTTTTATTTTGCCCAAAAACCAACTTAAGTTCGCATAATAAAGCCACACTGCCTGTATTAGCAAATACACTATATTGTCGGCAGGGTTTTGGCACTGCGACCCGGGTTTTTTTAACTTGATACCTCCACGAGTTCCTAAAAAAAAGGGTCTTGATAAATAGAAAGGCAGATGAATAACGAAGTGATCCTATAAGGGTTACTTTTTTCCTTTTGAGGTACGAAGCCCTAAAAAAGTACAAAGAACATATGTGCCTATATTTTATATTATGTTGTGCAATAATCTATTACAGCAGTTATAAATATGAAAGCAGCTGACCACTGGTGAGATGTCGGAAACCGATGCCTTTGCACCATTTCGTATTTACAAACCAGATAAATTCAGATACTTCAACTCGTTATCAAGCATTTTGCTGCTCTGCCGGTTATATGATTTCAGAAAACGTTCTATAAATTACATAGGTTGTATTTTACTTTGAAAAGTAGCACGTAAAAGTGAAAAACTAGGTTAAGTTCACTTGACGATATTACGTAATATAGTACATTTTATGTATTGCATTTTGTAGTTGTTTTACAGTCGGCTTTTAGCTGTGGCGTCCCTCGTGGTCTTAAGATAAAGGATAATTATTTACTTTTATGGTTTAACAGGGCCTTCCATTGTGGACGAAGTAATAAACAAGTTGTCTTTACGGCGATTAAATTTATTAACACTTCACTCTGGGATTTCCACTATATTTACGGGTGGAGAAAGATTAAAGATCACCACTCTTGAAAATACAGTCTGAAAATATGAGGTTTGTTTAATCTGCTGGCTGTATTATCTGCGTAACAGTTTATTTTCAGTTTGTCATTGGTTTCTAGAATAACCGATATTGTAGATTCGCTGTTTTTTAAGGTTCTGTACCTCAAAAGGAAAAAAAGAAATGTCGCAGGTTTGCAATCCTTTGCTGCTATGGAAAAATCAAACTTCTAAGCCAAGATGCGGTCGTTTATGTCGTAGCTTTTGACACTTGCAAGGGAATCAAAACCTATACGGTACTTCCCGTTGACCTAAAATCTTGAAATTTGGCAAGAAGCAATTTCTTATAGCATAAGTAACGGGGAAAATCCAAAAACGGAATTTGTAGTTACATCACAAAAATTTTTTTTTCTACAAACGTCAAATTGGACGGAAGATTTTAAAAGCTATTAGTTCAGGCATATATGTTTCGCTCTTTAGGTTGATATTATTCGATATAGCCCTCGCAAAGGTCTAACGGAGCCCTGGGGCTCCGTGGAGCACGCTTTGAATATAATAATATAATAATAGTAATGCGTTTAACGTCCGTTTCTCGACTTTATGTCATAACAGACGCCATTCGCACCATTACTATTTTTCATTTTACCACTTCCCGTTTTTTTCTACATTTCTTAAACTTCAACTTATATAATAGCAATGGGCGAATGAAGGAATTACAGGAAATTAGGATAAGGTAGGTAATTTTTGAACTAGGAGTTTGATAGGTAATCGGCCATGGCCTCAAATCAGGAACCACCTCGATATTTATCTGGAATTAATTGAGGGAAACCATGGAAAACCTCAATCAAGATGGCCGGTACAGGAATTACCGTTTCTCGGCGAGAGGCAGTAGGAAAAAGTGCACGCTTTGAATATGACTGCTCTCTAGTCTTTTGAATGCTTAAAAAAAACGTAGTTGAATTTAGTGAGGCAAACGTTATATTGTTTCAATTAAACAAGGAGTAAACATCATCAATTGTATGAATAAGTAGATATAGAGCGATAATAGTATGCATATTTTTCTGTAACATAATCTTTTTCGAATCAACTACCTATGTGAATAATGATATTTTAATGTGGTCATTTATAATGGTTGTTTTTTTTTATATTTCCACCGACTATGTGGAATGAGTTAGACCTTCATATAATTTCTTTTAAAGTTAAATTTATAAAGCTTTCAAATAGAATTTTAAAGAAGATTACTACAGTACTTCCAAAACTTACAGATTTTTTTATTCAGTTTTCAGAGGAATGTGCTTTGAAAAATAATTAATCAATCAACCGAGCTGGGTAGAGTAGTGGTGACAGCACTAAACTCGCATTCGGGAGGTCCGGGTTCGAATCCCGGCGGGGGCAGATGTGGCTGGGATTTTTTCCTACTGCCTCTCGCCGAGAAACGGTAATCCCTGTACCGGCCATCTTGATTGAGGTTTTCCATGGTTTCCCTCAATTAATTTCAGATAAATATCGAGATGGTTCCTTATTTGAGGCCATGGCCAATTACCTATCAAACTCCTAGTTCAAAAATTGCCTACCTTATCCTAATTTCTTATAATTTCTTCATTCTCCCATTGCTATTACATAAGTTGAAGTTTTAAAAATATAGAAAAATAACGGGAAGTGTGGTAGATGGAAAATAGTAATGGTGCGAATGGCGTCTGTTATGACATAAAGTCGAGAAACGGACGTTAAACGCATTATTATTATTATAATTAATCAATCAATGATCATCAATTTAAAACAAGTGGCTAAGCTCAATACGTATTTATTAACTTAATTTAATAATACACATTTGTTAATATGCACTAAGGCGCAGAAATGCCTGAACTAATAGCTTTTAAGATACTCCGTTCAACGTCGCTAGTATGCACTATTTTGACGTTTATAGAAAAAAATATTTTTTTTGTGTGTTGAAAATTAGCTATTTTATGGAGGTGCGCGCAAAAATGTATGTATCTCGAATGTAATGAGAGGACAGTGTTATCTAGTGGTTAGCGTGCTGGTTTCTTGACCGGACTGTCATGGGTTCGAATCCTGCCTCATGGATGTTTTGTGATGTCATTTAGTTTTATTGATTATGTTATTTGATGTAATTAAGACACCAATGATCTAAGTTGCTGAGTATCTATAATCTACAATAAATAAAATCGAATGTAATGTGTTTATGACTCGTTTTTCCATAATTTTACAACTCGCGCATAAAATAATGCATTACATTCTAGATGCATAAGCTACTATTGTCACCCTCCGGCAGTGTCGAAGTTTTATTTAGGTTTCTGTTATGTACTATAACTTACTACTACAATATGTATGCGATTATGAAAGGTTTCAGTCGATGTTAAGAGCCTTTTACATAAACACGTTTTTTTTATACCAACCACCAGAATGTTAATACTCCAGTAAATGAACTTTGCAAAATACATTTCGATGCAATTATTTGTTGGTATCCACACTCTAGAAGTCTAGTACTAATTGACTTACACAAACTGTATGAACTGATCGATTTTGTACGAAAGAAAAGGTTGTTTAAGGTAATCAACCACCGGATTGTAAAATATGCTCTCAGGAGATTTCGCACTGTGGTCGCAAAATTAATTTTAGTACTATTTTTATTAGCTGTTATTAAGCATTAAGCTTCACAAAATTTGGCTTGCTGCTTAATAATTTCAAAAAGTATATATTTTTGCCCTAAAAATGAATAAAAAACGTGATATTTCTTTTTCAGCACGTCACGAGATTTCGAAATACGGGAAGGCAAATTAATATTTTGAAGCTTTTGCTTTGCAGACTTATATTACAAAAATACTGAAAATTTGGCTTGCTCATTAATTTTTTTCAAATTAAATTTTTTCTGTACAAAAATTCGTGTAAAACGTATACGCCAATTTTCACGTGTATCAAGTTGAAATTAATATCAAATACTCAGGTCTGCAGTTCTTTGGAGTTATAAAAAATCAAACTTCTAAGTCAACGCAATCAAAAAATACGGCCCTTTTTTAGACACTCGCAAGGAAATCAAAGCCTATAGGGTATTTCCCGTTAATCTAAAATCATCAAAATTTGGCAAGAAGTAATGTCTTACAGCACCAGTAAAAGGAAAAATCCGAAAAACGTAAATTTGTTGTTACATCACTAGAAAAAGAATGTTTTTTTTTATATAAACGTTAAAATAGTGCATACTAGCGATATCGAACGAAATCTCTTAGTTCAGGAATTTCTGCGCCTTAGTGTCTATTACTATGGCCGGTGTAATAACAAATAATAAAAATAATGTTAATAAATATTGTACAGTTGTGCGGAACCCTTCGTGTGCGAGTCCGAGTCGCATTTGCCCAGTTTTTTATTAATACTGTACTGTAGTTCTTTAAAATAAATCTATTGTTATAAAATCAAATCCTATGATAAATCTTTAATCTTCCAATAAGTCCTTACTAGCTTACTCGACTGACGAAAGATTTTAAAAACGCTGTTTTTTCTAATAAATAATTCCGGTACCTATTTTTGTTTCGCCATTTTTTATGGAACCGTAAAGGATAATACGTCGTCGCATCGAACAAGTACATTTATTTTTAAAGAATTTTTTGTATTCCGAAAATAAATATTTGTTTTCTTTGTTACGGTTTCAGGGGCGAACTAAGTTATAAAATCAATGTGGTAATGCTTAATAAAAACTTGTATTTGTTATGCATCGAGTGCGTAATTAATTATATTATGACGTTGTGTGACAATGTTAGTTTTAACAGTAACATCATAATATAATATTATGATTCATGTTACTGTTAAAACTCGATGTAAATTAAATTCTTTCACTGTTTAAAAGCCGGATTTCACAGGCATTATTAGGGTACATCATAATAGAGCAGCTATATAGTTGTGTATAGAGTAAACAGTTTTTATCACAAGGATGTTAAACTGCCGATATGAGGCGGCATTCATAAAAAATATGCTTTTTTTATGTCATTTAAAAACGGATGAACCGATTTTAATAAAAAAAACTATATGGTACCAATTCGGTAGCAATCTAAACAAAATGGCGCTGAAATTTTTCAAATCGGTACATAATTGGCGGAGTAATCGCGTAGCAAACATACAAAAAAAAAACATACAACCGAATTGAGATAACCTTTCCTCCTTTTTTTTGAAGTCGGTTAATAAATTTTGTGACCAGAGTTCGAAACAGCGTTGCCAAATTTTTTTTTGCCAAGTCGGGATTTTGGAACTTTTTGAGTGAAAAAAGCGGGATTCTTTCGTCGAAAGCGGGACATAGTAAAAAAACGTATATAATCAGAAGTTTTTAAATATTTATCTTTTTATTTGAGTTCAAATTACGTTTACGTGACAATAAATAGCAAAAATAGCCATAACAAATGTATTTTAATAAAAATATGATATTTTAAATCAGATTTACCCTATCGTTAAATAGTTGAGTCTTATTCGTCTTCTGAATAAAAAAAAATAAAAAAAACAGAAATCAAAATCAAAAAAGTTTTATTCATTAGAAAAATATGGCGTTTCAAACAATAGTCTGAGGAGTGAGTGTTACAAATTGCAACTTACAATAAGAGAATGATTATTTACGCACGGTCGAGTTATCCCCGAAAAGCGGGACTGAGCCTGTCCCGCGCGGGACATTTAATTTTGATTTAAAAATCGGGACGTCCCGCCAAAATCGGGACGTCTGGCAACGCTAGTTTGAAAATTCCCGAGAGCATATTGTACAATATGAGGGATTTACCAAGTGCCGAGTGAAAATCAGTACAAATTAGTATATTATTTGCTGCTAATGTGCAAAAAAATTGTTTTGAATATCGGAAAAAGTTCAGTTGGCATGAATCCGGCTTGATTGCACCTACCAACTACACAGGTAAATCACTAACACGTGTATAATAATATAGCGATGTGACGTAATGAATGATCGATACGGAACACTGACCACTGGTTGCGGCGTGACACGGCGACAGTTGTGTGGTTAGGAGGAGTTGGGGTTGGGGTGGGTCCGGTGCCTTCACTTTACCTGTCACCAGTCCCTACAGTAGCGCCCGACGCACAGTGGGGCATTTATACAAACAAGTAATCAAAATAGATAATAGAAAACAGTATCACGGGTAATTGGAATGATGAAAATAAATCAATTTAAACACTCATTGATTGCAGCGTTTCGTCTTTATTTAATTAAGACTTTTTCAAGCTCTAAAAACATTTTTTACAAAAATTAACATTCATGTAATAAATATTAAACATTATGGATTAAATATTTATTTTCATCATTCCAATTACCCGTGATACTGTTTTCTATTATAACATATATCTGGAATTGAATTTTAAATATGAAAATAGATAATTTTAAATACAGTAAGACCTCGCTCTACGCTGCCCCGCTTAACGATGTTTCACGATTACGCGGTTTCTAAAAAAAAGTTTAGCCACTATAACGTAAATTATGTATCAGTTTATACAAATTTTGATAGAAGTTCAAAGACAAGACGAAGTGTCATTGCTGCAATATCTTGCTATCGACAACAGCTTGCTGAACGAAACAGAAAAATGTAAACGACATTAGATGACTTTTTCACAAAAAAAGAAAATATGTCAAATGAAGAACCTTCCTCATCACAAACATAACTTCTTACCGAACTCCCACCCACCGAAAATTGCCCAACACCCACTCACCCAAAATTACCCAACACCTACATATAAACTAATATAGGCGGCAATTTCAAATAATACTAAATCTATACTATAATTAATGATTAGGTACTTTCAAATATTTTAGTGGATGTATTACAACTAATTTACAATTTATTCAATCAACTATAACTTATCCAACTTTTATTTCAGTATTGGCGCTTCTTTTTCAATTTTTTAGGATATTTTGTCCAAGGACATTTTGTCCGGGATATTTTGTCGGGGATATTTTGTCCGCGGTTATAAACGCCGGTTACCATGAAAACGTTCAACTTTAAACTATAACTAAAATTTTCTTTATTTTGATTTTTACTGTAAGTACTCTGAAATTTTTTTCGATACGTGCCCCACTGTGCATCACGATGAACTCATTTCTCTGTCGCACTCACATGCGGAATAGACGAGTACCTGAATGATTGATTGGTGACAACTCGCGCAAGAAACGACCGTAAGAAAGGTTATGTCGTAAAACAATCTGGACATCTTATTATAGAAACCTACTAGAATATCAGGCCTGAATATCTAAAAATATTTCAGATACATGAATATATGAATTACTTAAGGTAAAACTTCAACGTGTCATTTGGTAAATTTCCTCAAGAGATACCGGTTTGATATTTTTTGAGTTCCGGACCCAAACGGTGAAACCTTATTTTTCTTACTATTATTACTGATGCGCGTCAAGTTGCATGGACCAACTTACATTTTTTTAACTTTTTCAACGCCAGTCGTTTGTTCTACGTTTGTACCTGACGCCTGCAAAATTTCAGCGTTTGTACCGAAAAAATAAAAAAGTTATTAGCAATAATAGGTGACCAGCCAACTTAACGTCAAGTTGCATGGACCACGTCCTAATAACCACTTTTTTTCAACTTTTTCAACGCCAATCGTTTGTTCTACGTTTGTACCTGACGCCTACGAAATTTCGTCGTTTGTACCGAAAAAATAAAAAAGTTATTAGCAATAATAGGTGGCCAGCCAACTTGACGTCAAGTTGCATGGACCACGTTCTAATAACCACTTTTTTCTACTTTTTCAACGCCAATCGTTTGTTCTACGTTTGTACCTGACGCCTACAAAATTTCAGCGTTTGTACCGAAAAAATAAAAAAGTTATTAGCAATAATAGGTGGCCAGCCAACTTGACGTCAAGTTGTATGGACCACGTCCTAATAACCACTTTTTTCAACTTTTTCAACGCCAATCGTTTGTTCTACGTTTGTACCAGACGCCTACAAATTGTGACATAACGATAATAGTTGGACATATAGTATGGGGAAGTTTTTTGTAGTTATTGATATGTTCTTTAATATTGTAGAACATACTTTTGTTCTATCATCAATAGTTTCCGCAGCGCATGCGACGAAAGATGTTTTATGGCATTTTTTTTACACCTTGGGAAAGAATTTTTTAAATCCGTACAGTAGTTTTTGAGTTTATTCATTACAAACATACAAAAATACAAATCTTTCCTCTTTATAATATTAGTGTAGATTTATAGAACAGCAGCCTTCGTCTGTATTACAATCTTGTAGTATAACATACAGTGGAATCCGTTTATAATGACATCGAAGGGAATTGACAAACACGTCGTACTAAGCGGACGTCATACAAAGCATTTTTGTGAAAAAAAAACCTTTCTTTTTTTTAGGTAGCATAGGGCCGCTGACGGGTATTCCTTTGTTTCGCGTGATTTTAAACTACTGAATTAACGCTTGATCAACATTTTCTTGCGCGATTTTCGAAGCCTCTTCGGTTTCAAAACATTTGAATTGAACGATCGCTTAATCCGGTTCTTGTTTTTGAAAATCATTGAGATTGTCGAATGACCCACGCCCAATTCCTCTGCGAGAGATGAGCTTGATTCTCCATTTTCTAATCTGCATATTATTCACCTTTCTCCTTAATCGTAAATGCTTTACGACGTTGAGATGACATTTTTTACATAGGATATCACTAAAAACAATGCGTGACGTTCAACTATCAATTACTCACTGAGATTCAAAACAAAAACAAGCCACGTGCCGAACGTCGTCGGGAATCAACGAACATTGCCGAAGGTGTAAAGAATCATGTCGGTCACTATAGACAGACAAAATTTATTAAAAATGGGTCATAATAAGCGACATGTCACTGTAAGCGAAGTCATTATATCCGACTTTGTTACAAAGAATTCTATATGAAAACCAAACCTCGTTGTGTAATTACGTCATAATAGGCGGTTGGTCAATATAGGCGGAGTCATAATAAACGGATTCTACTGTATATAAATTTTTATTTTCTTTTAAAAACAAGAAATTGAATATAATATGTAGATAGTTTTACATTTTCATGTTGTTTATATTTGTATCTTCGTATTTTTCAATATCGACTAAGTTGTCAGCTGCGTGTTTACAGTTTTCTATGTAAATATTTTGAAACACCATATTTTGTTTGTTTATTGTCACACTTGTTGTCAGAAACAAAACTATATGTTAATATATATACAATCCACTACTATGTTTGCGCAACCAAACGGGCGCAGAATGCACACAACACAACTTATATAATCTAAGTAATATTGCTAAAAGTAAAATGATGTTGTTTCTCAGTATTGTATTCTTCAATATCTGTTATGTAAAGTTCATTTTTCGCGTCTGTTTACAAATACTTGAAAATATATACGCAGGGAGATGATAAAAACGGAATCCGTATGGTAGATGATCAATTCACGGAAGACGGTAAAATTACAACCCTGTCGGGTGATTCTCTAATGAAAGTAAGTGATTTGATCAAATCCCTTAACTATTTAGAAATTTTATTTTATTTATTATATCAAATGACAATATTTTTGAAGTCGTCGCCAAAAAAACTGAAATTTTTTTGTTTAAATTAAGCCAAACTCAAAAAACATGATAATGAATTTTGTACACTTATTTTGAGAAACACTGCATGAATCAGTAAGCTCCAGGTCTTTGCTTACACAAAATATAAGCTTGCCACATTTTAATGACGTACATTATTTTCGCAGCCCTCTACCGCGAGATATGGAATAATGATTTATCAAGAACGATGTTTTTCTAGAATTCTCACTAACTAGACAAGAAAGTCACCTTAGAGCAGCGATTCTCATACTTTTTTGGCGACGGAACCCTTTGGAAGCACTAAATATTTTACGGAGCCCTAAAATAAGCAAAACCTGATTTTATGTTCATTCTTTAATGAAAATTATACAAAAATACGTTCTTTACATAACACTATATTGATTCCAGAAATTGATGAAATTTTTTCAATTTAATGGGAGGTATGAAGTTGTTTTTTATTTTTGACCAACTGCTTAAGTCGGTGTTACGTTCTTTCGGCGGAGCCCTCGTTGAGGTCTAGCAGAGCCCCAGGGGTTCCGCCGAGCACATTTTGAGTTTAGCTGCTTCAGAGCAAGTAACAAGACGAGACGGCGACACTAACCTTTATGTAATTTAGGCAAAAATACCTATAAGTACTTTCTTTGTGACAAAATTTATTGAATTGTAATAACATATAAATAAAAACACTTGAAAATTCTACAAAAAGTATTATTAAAATATTTCTCGACGATCGTTTCGGACAATAATAAGTTCATCCTCAGGAATATAAAACATATATTATTGTAGCGCTCCCCCAATTGTTACGCCACTGGAAATGACAGAATTTTCTCGAACAATCGAGAAGCCACACTCATATAACTATAAATAGGAGCGTGTGGGGCGCGAACATTCATTCAGTCAGTTGCTACAGTGCAGTGATTTTTAGTCGATAGTCAGTTATCGCGACAGTCAGGCAATTAGTACAGCGGTACAGAAGACATAAATAATCAGTTAGTACATAAACAAGAGTACATAAATTGGAGTGTGTGTGTGAAGAATAGTGGATTGTGTAAATAGTTATTATTGCGTTATTATTTATAAGAATCCGTTTGTTTGTTTGTTTTTCAATGTTTAGTTTATTTCATTGTTATTGGAGAAGTACTTTTTAGTTTATTTGTTTTGTATTTATTTTGTTTGTTGAAAATAAATCAGTTTTAAACCACCACAAAGAATAGTTTTGTTACATTATATAACATTATTGAATTGTGTTTACAGATTTTTTGAAATACTTCATTCAGTACACAAAAAACCCTTGTTGATCAGAATCGCATAAACAATCTATGAAGCACCAGTGTCCCTTAGAGCACGAGTGTGGGCGGACGAACGCAAATGTCGCACGTGTTAACACGTGTGCAATGGAACCGTGAAATGTTATCGTTCCTGTTCTCTAAAGATAATATGTTCTAAATAACTCATAAAACTGTAGTTTCCGAGTTATTAGTGTTTTGCCACATACGTATATATTTGTGTGTGTCTGAGTGTACGGGCAATAACTTTCGGAAGAGTTAATTGATTTTAACGAAATTTGGTCAACATGCTGGAGTCCATCACCGCACGATGCCTGTTTAAAATGGGCCCAATCGAACCATTATAAGAGGTGTATTTCGAGACCCAACGTAACTAACAAAAATTTCGGAATCGTTTCAAAATTAAAATTTAATCCACTAGTAGAAATCAAAATGTGCTGCTAATATTTTAATAATCGACCCGATAGACCGGACTTACAAACTTTATGAAAACACTAGTTTGCGAATTCGGATTTGCTTACTGATAATAATAATTATGATAAAAACCCGGGTCGCAGTGCCAAAACCCTGCCGACAATATAGTGTATTTGCTAATACAGGCAGTGTGGGTTTATTATGCGAATTTAACTTTGTTTTTGGGCAAAATAAAAAATTTGACTCCTTAATACACCCCTTAAAATAATATTTTTTTTCTTAATTGCAATATTATTATCAATCAAACCTCTATACCAAGTTGTATACACCTTTCAGTAAATAGTTCACTATCTGCAAACTAGTCTTTCTTAAAATTTTTAAATCCGGTCCTGTAGGCCCGATTTTATTAAAATTTTAAGGACACTTTTTAATTACTACCAGTGGGTTAAATTTCAATTTTGAAACGATTTGGAGAATTTTTTCGGTATTTTGGGGCCCAAAAACATTTTGCAACCCCTAAAAACTACCCTTAAAATGACCAGATTGGGCCCATTTTAAATAGGCTTCTTGCGGTGATGGATTTCAACACGTGGACCAAATTTAGTTGAAATCATTAACTCCTTCGAAAGTTATTGCCCGCACACATATATATATATATATATGCGTATATATATATATATATATATATATATATATATATATATATATATACATATATATATAAACATTTTTAAAAATGGTGCCAAAGTGTTTAGGAGGTTACGAAACGTCGAGAAATTTTGGTCCGACCCCTAGGTCCCGCCATCCGACCGACGCCAATAGTGTATGTTGCCATATGGCAAATACACTAATAATAATAATAATAACTGAAGGGTGTATTTAATTTGATGCAGATGTTGGATTGATAATAACATTAAAATTAAGAAAAAATATTATTTTAAGGGGTGTATTAAGGGGTTATATTTTTTATTTTGCCGAAAGTTCCTTAATAAAGCTGGACTGCTTGTATTAGCAAATGCCTTATTTTGTGGGCAGGATTTTATTTATGAAAGTATAATTTTAATATAATATTCGAATTTATTTTTTTGACATTTCAATAACAAATACATGACAAGAATTATTATATAATATTTTCTTTTACTCTGTCATTCATAAGCAATTGTGCAACATATTTCGGAAGTCTTCAATAGAAAAAAAAAAAAAACAATTTTCAGTAATTTATATCCGTTCTTTTCGCAACTGTTTATTTGATATAAGTACCTACTTTATTTACTAACTATTTTTTTAAAAACCCTTTTTAGGGTTCCGTACATCCTGTGAAAAAGCAAAACCCTTATAGAATCACTCTCGTATTTGTCTGTTAATGAACCGGCTCTTCAAGAACTGCTAATCAAAAACTCTCTCTTTAAGGCTGTCGGAACGCTCTGAATTTAAGCCCAAAATAGAGCTCCGGCTGTCAACTGATTGTAGACTGATTCGTGAACATTCTGCAAAAATTCTTTCTCTATAAGGAAGATAAAGGACAAATTTAGGTCTCTAATGGACTACTTTTGTAGTTTATGTACGATTTACACCTTATTCGTACTTATTTCACAAAATTGTTCCATCACAAACCTAAAGTGACTCTTTCTTTTTCGGAAAAGTTTTTTAAATCTTCAAAATATTTCCAAAAATTAGAGTAATCAATTGACAGCCGCACCCTTGCAATGCATCTTTTAGCCTCGTAGTGTGGCACTAGCCAAAAATTGAAACGTGCGGATGATTAGAGCGGGACAGAACTAAAGAAGGTCACACCGACAATATGTCTTTTGCCTATCTCGCCTCTTACCGCTGGGTCTCAGCACAAACTATGTGAAAGTGATTCAACACTGTTAAGACACTTTTTTAAAGTTTCTAACTTTTCAAAAACCCGTCCTTTAAGAACTGCGATTCTCTAAGAACTTGTTCATTTTTAGTAACAGTTCTAAAATAACAGTTACGGTTATTTAACCCTATCACTAATGCATACATGTATATGCGAGTCAGCTGGACTATTCGTGTTGTTGGACCGTGTTCATTAATATAAATAGATTTTAATGTTAAATACCAATAGCATGCGTGTGAACCACACTAAAACCATACGAACTAGGAGTCCAGTATACTAGACGTCGGACAAAAACCGTAGGTCTGTCGTGGTTCATTTTTGAACTCAATGTTATCCGTAGGTTGGCAGTATTCTGTGTCTACTATGGTGAGTTGCAGAAAGCATTGTCAGAAAACTTGATTCATCAAAAACATTTCATGTGAAGTTGCCAAGACTCACAAGTTCATTCACTGTTAAAAAGTTATGAGATTTCTAGTAGAGCCAAGTCGCTATCTGAGCTCCGATTTGGACTCTACATCTTGGCCAAAAAGTATTGCTGGCCAAGCCATACTTTTTGACCAAGATGTAGAGTACAAATCGAAACTCAGCTAGGGGCTTGGCTCTACTAGAGATCTCATAATTTTCATCTCTTTTTGGCAGGCGTCCTAGATTATTTTATTTTTTGGGCTCTATTTTTTTATTTTCCACTATTTGTAAACCACTTTTGCACATATTCCTTTATGTAGTGATATGCACCCCCTATACAAGGGGTTGGAAGGGAAAAGTTTCCGATTTCGTAATTTTTTCGTTGTTTATATGCAAATCCTAGCCTACATACAAAATTTCAGCCTTCTAAAACTTCAGGAAGTTTTTTAAATTTCAAAAATTTATTTCTTTTCTAAAAATATTAAATGTTTACAATAAAATTATACATAATAATAATATAAATAAATGCCTTTTTTATAAACAATAAAATGAAAAGGATTTCCTGCCTAACTTGGTTAGCCAGTGTCAACTCTTAACGAACTTAACAAAACCGCATATCGAAAAAGTTGTTTTACCAAAAAATCACGTCGAAAAAGTCGACTTGACAAAAAGATCGAGTTGCCAGAGTCGACTTAGGGTGCGAGTCGCTTATCTCTACTGTATAGCCACTCTAGGATTTTTCAAAATTGCTATGGAAACAGTAAACAAACAACTGAATTTAATTTGACAAAATGAAATTACTTGCTATACTGTTTAATATATATTTTTTATTGATATTTTACAACGTTTTATATCAATAAAAAAATATATTGAACAGTATAGCAAGTAATTTCATTTTCATTACTGTTGGTAGAGTCAATATTATTAATTATTTATGAATTTAATTTGATTAAAATATTGTGTCGGAAAAATGTTATATCGTCCAAAGTAAAATAATAGCTTATTTAACAAAATGCCTGGAAAAAGAAATAATTTAACGCGAAAAGAAAAACTGGCAGTGATCAATTGTTGCAACGAATTAAGAACAAAAATAAATACATTGAATGAAACAAGTCATCACAAAAGTCACTAAAATATTTTCTATTACAAAAACAGTCAATAAATATACATTTTAAGAATAAAATTATGTTAATTATTACTATAATTATGTGAGGAAATTGATATATTAAACAATTCAACTTCTCCCGAGTGTCATCTAAATTATAAAAAATACCAACACACAGTTACAATAAACTGAATAAGTATTATGTAGATACTAGTGGGTTAAGCCTGTCTCCGTCAGGCGCAATTGAATTTCAAATATTCAAAATGGCATTTTTCTTTTACATATATTTTACATATATTTTAGAAGATCCTCTTAAGTTATCTCCCGTTGACCTAGGAAGCCTAAATGTATGGGTCAAATTCAAATCTGCAGCGCCCTGAATTGAAGTCCCACGCTGGGCGAAAAAGTATTTTTTTAATGGTTTTATAATTGCCTATACATGTCAAAAAACTTACATGAATTAATAAATTAGTACCTGGGAGACCGAACTTTGCTCGGAGAGTTCAATAAACATGGTATTAATTTGCCGTGATTTTAAAAATAGTATACATAAATCTATACATTTCTTAATTAATTTTTTTCTCATTTAAAATAACAATTGAAAAAATTGGTAACAAAGAACCAACAAATAAAAATGTTTAAACAATGAAAAAATACCGTTAAAATATTTCAGATACATTTTAATGATATTAGAGTTTCTCGATCGATAACAATAACTCGCATACAGGGCGCAAAACTGTGACATGTGAAGACTGTGATTTAACTGTGCGTGATTATTTACGAAGATTTGACATTAATAAAGAGTCAAGTTTAAATTCAAATCGTCAATAAAAATATAAACCCGATTTTCATACTTAGAAACCGCGGTGAATTTATTATAAAAATATCGCGCCTTAAAATTCTTATATTACTTATATAACAATAGGTTTAGGCAGTCAGTGCGTTTAAAAGTTCAACAAAAATCGCAAGTATTTATTCAGTGAAACTAAATATGTTACTGACATTACTGTGTTTATAAAATTAATAACTGTTCTATAGCAATGAACTGCAACTGACAATGCCTCTAAAAATTGGCTAAAAATCGAATGCTCCCACTCAGTGAAATTTTACCATATAAAAGTGCTATTTTGTCATTATTTATGTGCAAGGGTCCTTTTGCATTAATTTTCACGTACCGTTTTTCTCTTTTGATATGTTCCGTAAAATCGAATTTATACATTTTTAATGCTTCTAAATCTTTATAAAGAACTATTTAAACTCACTCTAATATATAAAATGTATGTAGACATTTCTTCCTTTTCGTTTAAAAAATGCTTGAATCGATCTGAAATTAATTGAGTGAGTTCTAAGCAAAACACATTTTTATTTTCACTTCTCTTGAGCCGAAATTCTAGGTTAGGATAATGTTTAATACGCCATGATATAAAAATAACATACCTTATGCCAATTATTGAAATATTAGTTAACACTATATTTACCTACTTAATATTTCTTCTGTTTTATTAAAATAATTTACGTTTCATTTAGTATAATTTATTAAAAGGATTCACTTTCAGTATTTTGATACAATACCTCATTTTTAATTCCTTAAATGATTAAATTTGTAAGAAAACGGGGGCTTCCAAGAATAAAACTTACCTTGATCGATTTTTCGTCCCCCAAAACCCTTTTTCAGTGAATTTCACCTAAATCGTTAGTTATAAAAATAATAAAAAACTTAAATTATTTGACTAAAAAAATAATTTTAAAAACAATGGTTTTCTTTTGCACTAAAAAGTAGAAAATAATTTTGATCAGAATAATTTTAAATATTAATTGTAAAGTAAAATATTGCTGTTTTTATGACCGCCCAATCTGTAAAAACAAATTTTGAATATCCGTTTGTTAGGTTATAGAAGAAATATATGTAGATTCCAAATTTCATGTTTCATAGTTTCAGCAACAGCAACTTTCTCAAACCTAAGCTGTGAACTGTGAATATGTTTAAAACATATTGGACCATAATTATTTCTGACAACACTGTGACTCCTGAACATATTTTAGACGGCAAAATGCGGTTTTCATATTTTGCATACAGAAGTATGACGCTTGCACTAAATTGTAATATTCACATTTTCAATGTTTCCTTTAATTCACATTTTTTACTGCTATAAGACCAAAAATAATCTGTAAACTAATAACTCACTGCGCACACAATTATTCTACACTTTTTTCAACTGATTATTAGCTTAATTAAAATTTTTTTAATTATTTGCAAACTTATTTGACATTTGATATCATAATGTTTCTGAGTTTGTTATTGGTAACCAAGGCAACCAAACACCCATTCATGGCCTATTATGTTCTATGAAGTTTTTTCTAAAAACCCCCCTATTTTGACCCCCGGGGAAAAAATCGAAAATCCGGCTACGTAAGGATCTGTCCCGTGTTTCGTACTATAAGTGTGCCAAATTTCAACTTCCTAAGTCTGCTGGGGCCTTCTGGAGGGTCTGGAAAGACAGACGGACATCTGGACATCCGGACATCCGGACATCTGGACACACAATTGGAAATTATATATGTAGATTTAGTTGTTTTATGGATATAAAATAATTTTACAATAGAAATTTATATATTATTACTCTAAAAAATCAGTCTTGAAGAAGTGAACTGTCAGTCTTTGACAGTTAAGTAATTTTATTATTAGTAACTTACCGAGTGCTCACAAAATGTTTATGTGTTATACAGTGTGTATTTTCAACATAACTCTTCTGACATTCTAATGTGAATAACTAATAGATATCAGACGAAACCAGTGTTGCTAGATTTTTTTTTGCCAAGTCGGGATTTTGGAACTTTTTGAGTGAAAAAAGCGGGATTTTTTCGTCAAAAGCGGAACATAGTAAAAAACGTATATAATCAGAAGTTTTTAAATATTTATCTTTTTATTTTAGTTCAAATTACGTTTACATGACAATAGATAGCAAAAATAGCCAAAGAAAATGTATTTTAATAAAAATATGATATTTTAAATCAGATTTACCCTATCGTTAAGTAGTTGAGTCTTATTCGTCTTGTGAATAAAAAAAACAGAAATCAAAATCAAAAAAGTTTTATTCATTAGAAAAATATGGCGTTTCAAACAATAGTCTGAGGAGTGAGTGTTACAAATTGCAACTTACAATAAGAAAATAATTATTTACGCACGGTCGAGTTATCCCCGAAAAGCGGGACTGAGCCTGTCCCGCGCGGGACATTTAATTTCCGTCAAAATCGGGACGTCTGGCAACGCTGGACGAAACATATAGAATTATAGGTGGCTTAGAAGAGGACATATAGATATGTCAGTGGCCTAACCATATTTTAATGCACCTGATCAAGTGTCCCATGTTGATAATAATTTTTACTGTCATTTTAGGTTATCCATAAATAAAGTATTTACTTCAATACACATATCTGTTAGACATAAATTCTATCATATAATAAATGTCAGATGTATTTCTGCCATTGTGAATTGAGTTCTTAAAATCGAGGTCTTATATTTAAAACAGTGGTTCTTAGGAGAGTCCGGGTCTTTTGATATTTGCGTCATATTGCAAAATGTGTTCTCGGGAAATTTCGATCTGTGGTCACAAAATTCATTTTATTGCTGATTTTATTAGAAATTTAAGTGAACTTAGTTGAACATTAATCTTAGCTTATATTATTTTTGAAGTTTAATTTCTTTAGCGACGTATCTGTTTGAAAAAAGTAAAAAATCGAGGGGAAATAGAATTGGCTCCGAAAGGGGAAGTTTGTCTCCTAAATTCCATGAAACTGACAAGTACAGATGTTTAGGTATAGTGTGTTGCTAAGCATGTGTAAATATTATTTAGTTTGACATAAAAAAAATTCAAATTGAGAATAATATTAAAAACTAAAGATGTTAAACTTCCTATGTGAACTTATGATGGTGAGGCTCATTATAATTTTTTTTTGTATAAATCGTATAATCCAAACAGCTGCGCCGATTTTGAAAAAACTTTTTGTTCGATTCCTTCCGAGATTTAGTTGTGCTTGACGTCATCCGAATATAGAAATTTGATGCTCGAGGGCATCGAATTAAAAAAAACGGCGTTTTTTAATGGTTTTTGCTAATAATTTGCTCAATTAAATTCAGATTGGCTCGAAATTTGTCATAAACGAAAGAGGAGAAATTTTTACAGATTTTGTATATTATGCGTTTTTTTATACAGATTTCTTAATAACTTGTTTCGGTTGTCCTTGTCTGTTACACAGTAATATATTTATAAGCTTATTCACTAAACTCAGTATGTAAAATCCGTTTAGATAAGCTAGACTCAACTGTTAAACTGAGTTTAAGCCGAACATCGTGGCACCAGCCCTTATAAGATGTACATTATGCTTTCACTTTGTAGTGTGTAGTGTAAACTATGCTGTCTTGTAAGTAAACTAAACATTTTACTATGAGTATTGCATAAAAAGTTACACTTTTAACAACTGTAACGACGTACATATTTTTTTAATTAATAATAATAATAATAATGCGTTTAACGTCCGTTTCTCGACTTTTATGTCATATCAGCCGCTATTCGCACCATTACTATTTTCCATTTTACCACTTCCTGTTATTTTCTACATTTCTAAAACTTCAACTTAACTAATAGCAATGGGCAAATGAAGGAATTATAGGAACTTAGGATAGGATAGGTAATGTTTGAACTGGCCTTGAATAAGGAATCATCTTGATATTTATCTGGAATTAATTGAGGGAAACCATGGAAAACCTCAATCAAGATCGCCGGTACAGGAATTACCGTTTCACGGCGAGAGGCAGTAGGAAAAATTCCCAGCCACATCTGCCCCCGCCGGGATTCGAACCATACCTCCCGAATGCGAGTCTAGTGCTGTCACCACTACTCTACCCAGCTCGGTATATTTTTTTAATTAATATGTAGTTTCAAAACCTACAAACAGCTGACTATGAATTTTTGAGGTAAAAATCCGTGATTAAAAAAATAAATACATGTTCATGAAACGTTCTACAATAAAATAAAAAAAAGCTGATGGCGGATGTTTGATGCTTTTCAATCGAATTAAAATTGTTGCGAAAAATAGAGGCAAGCCGATGTTGTGGCTGAGTTGGCTCTAAAAGCCTGGCTTTAATCACGTGTTCCTAGCGGCTAAACATGTTCATCATAGGCGTACGATTAGAAGTTTAAAAGTGAAGATTGTATAATGAAATACCTTAATATAATGATTTACTCGATTTAAAACGAATTTTTCTAAATCCCCTAGAACTGCCCGTAAGAGTTAATGCAAAATATACCTCTACATTACGAATACTTTTTGTCAAAAACGTCTTTATAACGAATTTTCAAGCATTGCAGAATATAAATAAAAAGTATAATTTACCTCTATTTAACGATTTTTGTCAACTTATAACCTTTACATAACGTATCCTACCAATCAAGCACGCACAATTCCACAATAACAACAACAATTCATGTTTCGACAGGTTCAGACACGTTAAATTTATCGTAAGACAATCATTGTTGTTTGATGTAAAGTAATGTAAACACTGCTGTTTGTCTCAACTCATAAATAGTGCGGCAGTTCTTAAATTTACAATGCTATACCATGCTTCATTAAAAATATTGCATCCCTTAATAATTTTAAATCTGGATTGAAAAACTACCTGATTGAAAGATGTTTTTATAATTTACAGGAATTTTTTAATGTTTAATTTTTATCTTTGTACATGACTATGTTTCATACTCTCGTGAGTTATCTGAAACTTAATAAATTATTATTATTATTATTATTATTAGTAGGGATGTTGACTGTATTCAAATAAAATTATAATTTTAACGTTAAGTGGTAGTTTCTATGATAGAAATACTAAAAAACACTATATTTTTCCCTATTTTTAAGGAATTTAATTAATATTTAATAAATAAAACCTAATAAAATCACTCTCAAGTCACGTGATAACAGATACCAATCAGAGTGCATGACGTCATATGTTCAGCCGCTGTCAAAAAACTTCATTGTTTGGTTAATATTTAGTGTGTAATTTATTCGAAAATTCTTTTAAAAAAGACTGTAAGGAGTTTTAACGTCATGGAAAGTGTGTTTATTAAGGCTAATAGTTCGAAAACTTAGAATTCATGTTTTATAACAAGAATTACGAAATTTTTTTTCATAACCTCATTAGTTTAGCAGTGTCTATGAGCACAGCCTCCTACTTTGTGACCGCATCTATAGAATGGTAGCTCCTGTGTAGGGTTGCAACGATATATCGGAAAACCGATAAATATCGATATATCGACGCCTAAAAATATCGATATTTATCGATATCGGCGATACGCCGATATCGATATATAAATATCGAAAAACTCAATATATCATAACGAAATATCGAAAAACCCGCCTAAATTTTACTAAATAAATACTTAATTTTACTTATTAATTAAAAAATAAATATTTACTAACGAAGTCATTTTTATTATACTGTTACATTTTTACATACTTGTTTATATTTTTTAGGTTATGTCAGTTGCTACTTGCTTGTTATTTTTATTTCGCTGACTAAAATATGTAACTACGAACTAGTTTCCCGATATCACATTTTGATTCTGTTCTCTACTCTAATCTGTGGTAGCGTAGGTGGGAGCCACTATAACTCAGAGCAGAAACCGGCTACAAGGAAGCAGACTATCAAAGTTACTATTTTTAAATTCGATAGCTGGTACAAAATACTGGAATTAAACATTTTGTAATAACATACATATATAATCAATAAACGTTTGATATAACTAAAATTACATTGGATTTCTACAAGCTTTTAAAAAAAAGAAGAAATATCGATATATTGGCCTACTAGACCGATATATCGGCCTACTAGATCGATATATCGATATATCAATATCGACTTGGTTCGATATATATCGATATCGATATATCGATATTTTTAATAACCTTGCATCCCTACTCCTGTGTAAACTTTTGAGCCTCCTTTGGTATGAACAGGTGACGTCACGCGACTGGTATTGGCGTTTTGGACCGAAATTTGAAACGGGATTTAAAATACACGATTTTTAAGGCTTGAGTTGTATTTAAATAAAAATAATAAATATTTGTGGCTATATTAGGTACTTATGCACGATTTAAAACACTTTCCCAAAAATAGTCAACATTCCTATTATACTCTATTTCTTGCTTTCTCGTTATAACATTCATTATTACAATGCTAAATCAGAAAAAATATTTTTTATTCACCAACACCGTCGTTTCTTTCTCAATGTTTCTATCGTTTTTCAGTTTCTTAGTCTCACGAGCTTATTCTTGCTATAAAAGTTTCACTTCAAAAACTAAAGAACAGCGATTGATCAAGAGTTCTGACCGCCCTAGGCTAATTATGAGGACGCGCCCCCGCCAGGCGTGTTACGGAGTCAGTGTTTGTTTTACGCGCGCTTTTTAAAATTTCAAAATTTATTGTTAAAATCAGGGACTCTCAAGTGCATTTAATTTTAATGTTTTGTCTCGGTCTAGTTGAAATATGTAGGGTAGATGCAATGATGCTAGATTACTGCATGCGAAGACACGATTTTAGCGCGCGCCCCCCCGATCCTCGCGCCCTAGGCTGCAGCCTAATTAGCCTAAGGATTAATCAGGGCCTGCCAAAGAACCGTGCGAAACGTATTAAAATTAATCCGTGCAGTACTCCACTGCCTGTTTTTCTTCTGCTCGTCTGTATCATATACGCGGTGCATGGCTAATGTAATACAGAAAACGTAAATGTCGTCCGTTTCGTTTTTAGAGCCCCGTTATTTGTTTATTTTTATAGTTTTTTGTGAGCGCATATAACGAACATAATATGATATAGTAGTTGTATACATATGTTGATTTGATGCTACGCGCGCGTAGTCAACCATTCTATATACAAACATATAGGTTATGTAATATGCACCCACATACAGTAAATTTTTTTGGTTTATCGCACTAACCTATGCCTATACTGAATGGATATTGAAAAAATCTGTAGTCACTTGTCGATTTTTGGTGTCATACACCGTAAGGGTAGAAAGTTGAAATTCCTGCATTGCGCATAACATAATGTCCTCGGCTTCATATATTTTTGCCCTCAAATTTGAATAAGAAAGCGTGTTATTCGTCAATATTTCTTTATAGCACGTCACGAGATTTCGAACTACGGGAAGGCAAATTAATATTTTAAAGTTTTTTCTTTACAAACTTATGTTGAAATACTGATAAAGGCTTGCACAATAATTTTTTTCTAACTATTTTTTTTCTATACAAAAATTTGTGTAAAACTTATGCTAATTTTTTCATTTTTATCTGATTTTAAATCGACACTTGATCTACTCTACGCACTCCTGCTCAAGAGTTCGACACTATGATCGGTCTATATTACTCCTTTGTATAACAAACGCAACAGTATTAACACTTTTTTCAACAGGAGCACATCTTATTATTAATGAATTTCATAATTTATAAGAAACATTTTTGGCGACGTATCTATTTGAAAAAAGTAAGAAATCGCGGGGAAGTAGAATTGGTCCCGAAAGGGGAAGTTAGTTTGTCTCCTAAATTACATGAAACTGACAAGGACAGAAGTTTATAGTGTGTTGCTAAATATGTGTAAATATTATTCATTAGTTTGACATAAAAAAAAACAACTTGGGATTAATATTAAAAACTATAGAAGTTAAACTTCTTATGTAAACCTACGAGGGTGAGGCTCATTATATATATTTTTTTAATCAAGTTTTACATAGTTCTAGAACTGCAATTTTTGTGAAGCGAAAACTACCAATATTATGTTGTACCTTATATTTCATAAACCATTTATTTCATAATAAATATTATGATATAGGAGATTATTGAAAAAAACAGATCTATATCGACATGTTTTCTGTCTATGGGACGATATATAGCTTGTTAGAGGTAAACTTTACTATACAATATATTCTTGATAAATTACTGCAGTAGTTTTCTTTTTGTTTTGCCAAATATTTTATTTTCTCTAGGTCAGCGGTCCTTAACCGATTAACCATGCCTTCTCAATTGACAAACATTTTAAAGGACACATTGTCCGTTCTCAATATCGGCATATATTGTGATAAAAATGGTGTAAGAGTGTAACTTCTAACTTTTTTGTGAGCGTTATTGGTTCGAGTTTATTGAGGAACACGTTCGTTGGTATCTATATGCACAATCCATTTTATAAGTCAATGAACTTTTCGTTTGCGTTTTCAGTAGGAGGCACTATTGCCTCCAAACTAACACGGTTTTGTAGTACAACATTAACATTCTGGAATTGCGCATGGAATTCCACCGTGTTCATTTTGAGGCGTTCTGTTTATTGACATGTAGAATAAAACACATTTTTTTGGGTTCCGTACCTAAAGGGTGCCAACGAAAACCCTATTACTAAGGCTGCCCGTCCGTCACATGACTGTATCTTTTGAACTACAATAGGTAGTCACTTGAAATTTTCACAGAGTGTGTATTCTATAGCCGCTATAACAACAAATAATAAATAAAATAAAGTTAATAAATAATGTACGGTTTTACAGAACCCCTCGTGTGCGAGTCCGACTCGCACTTGGCCATTTTTAAAAATAATATTTGCGCTCAATTTATTGAGATGCAATGAACTTACAATTTAATAAATTTATCACTTTAACGTTTACTTTTTCAACAGTTGCGTAAAAATTGGAATTACTAAGAAATAAAACCTCATTATATTATCATCATATCATCATCATATATATTAATACGCTAAGGTTAGGATGTTTGCCTCCCTTTTTCGCAAAAACCACACAATTGCTCCACATAAATTTTATATCATTTTATAGATAATTGCTTGCTCTACCGATATCAACAACTAAAAAATTTATTATTGCTTTTGTTTTTGTAAAGTTATTAATTATTAAAATTATATATATAGATATACATTAAGACACAATACAGCAATGCTGCCATCTGACGGTTTTAACTTTGAAACAACGCCATCATGATTGACGGTCGGTAAATTTTTTTTGTTTAATTTTTAATCAAAATTCACGTATAAATACTTTTCGTATGGCGGCGCTTCAGCTCAACGTTTTCGATATTTGCGCCTCTATATGACAGTTTTAGAAAAATATTTTCTGAACCGTCACTGAGCTTCGTAATGTAATACAACAACAAGAAGAAAGTTATAAAGAGTGTGAGAAATTAGAAACGAATTTTAGTGCGTAATATTCGCACAGGTACCGCTAGATTATTTATATACGTTTTAATTGATACTTTTATGAAAGAACATTTTGATGCCAGATGAAATGCTATAATAATGTTGAGAATCCCTGCTCTAAACTGAAATGCGTATGACTAGTCTATCTTCTTCAGTAATAAAACAAAGTCATTTGCAAAAGGACAAATGTCCTTGGCGCAATACTTTGGTCTACCATTTATTGTATATAATGTGTCATTCGTGAATTAATGTCCCTTATGATTAGAGTTGGACTGGAACCAGCGTTGCCAGATTTTTTTTTGCCAAGTCGGGATTTTGGAAATTTTTGAGTGAAAAAAGCCGGATTCTTTCGTCGAAAGCGGGACATAGTAAAAAAACGTATATAAACAGAAGTTTTTAAATATTTATCTTTTTATTTTAGTTCAAATTACGTTTACATGACAATAGATAGCAAAAATAGCCATAGAAAATGTATTTTAATAAAAATATGATATTTTAAATCAGATTTACCCTATCGTTAAATAGTTGAGTCTTATTCGTCTTCTGAATAAAAAAAATAAAAAAAACAGAAATCAAAATCAAAAAAGTTCTATTCATTAGAAAAATATGGTGTTTCAAACAATAGTCTGAGGAGTGAGTGTTACAAATTGCAACTTACAATAAGAGAATAATTATTTACGCACGGTCGAGTTGTCCCCGAAAAGCGGGACCCGCGCGGGACATTTCATTTTGATTTAAAAATCGGGACGTCCCGCCAAAATCGGGACGTCTGGCAACGCTGACTGGAACACATACAGTAACGCTCCACGCATTGCTTAGTCGCTATTTTCGTATAGGTATTCTTGTCAGCTGTGAATGTGGTTCATAATAATAACTCAAAGAAGAAATGCTATTGATTAATTAATTATCAACCAAATGACTGAGGAAGAAATGAACGAATACATCGTGACCTGTTTTTTCTGGCTACACCTGTCACTGGTCCGTGAATTCCTAGAAAATCACTCACGCTTTTACGATAAATAGTAATTTCTGTGTGACAACTTTTTGATGTACACGGCGTCGCCATTTTTTTTTTAAATCTCGTGAAAAAAATTGATATCGAATTTCAATCGAAACTTATCAACGTCCGAAATTGATTTTATCAAATTCGGTGCAGCCATTGTTTTGTTTAAAAGATTACAAAAAATGGATTTCTTAAAAAAAAATATTGGATCTAATTTGTTCTGGTCGCAAGCAATGCGTTCTAATATTGAAAATATATATTAAAAATATCTATTACCGGATTTGGTTACATTAAAGAACATGATGACATTATATAAGATTTTCTAGCAATTTTTATATAACGATATAAAACGATACTATTTTCATTATATTTTCATTCATTTAATAACAATAACACCAACAACAATTATACCATTTCACTTAAACAATTTACATAAGTTAATTTTATTAATCAAATACGGTACATGTTAATTACATGTAATGATAAAAATAAATTAATTATAAAAATGATTTGTCGGGAAAAAGGTCTTTTTAAGTAAACACTTATTTGTTATTTATAGCGACGTTTCGTCCCTTGCTTGGGACTTTTTTCAAGCTTTATAACTATTAAATGTTTTGATCAAGTAGATATAAAAGTTAAAATACACATGTAAATATAAATTTTAATTAAACGTTGCTATAAATAACAAATAAGAGTTTACTTAAAAAGTCCTTTTTCCCGACAAATCATTTTTATATTAATTACCAAGGACAAAAAAGAAAAAAAGTCAATAAATTAATTATTTTTGAGTACTTTTCTGTGTTATTTTTATTATTACTAACTATACTATACTTAAATAGCTATTCTATTGAATCATGCAAGCTGGATGATAATTATATAATGAGTTAAAAGATATCCAACTTGTATTTGCAAATACATTACACGAAACATTAAAAAAAATAGCCAAACTGGTCCAGCCGTTTTCAAGTGATGTGCTTACCAACGAACAGTATTTCTCTTTTATTATATAGATATTTTATTCATAATTTTCAATATTTTTCGTCGTGTCGGCTTAGAAGGTCGCACTTGTAGAGTTCTTAATACACGATCCGACGCTCGGCTTGTTTTTTGCCATATTTCTTCCAATACGAATGTTCTTTGACTCTAAGCGTCTTCGTGAGTATATATCGAAAACAATAATCGATTTGTGATATTATATTTATTCCCTGAAAGTTTTCTCCGAGGATTCCGTTGCATATTAACAATACATATACCTACGTAAATAACTACGTCCAAACATTATACGAAGTGACACAAATTTATATCTACTAAATAGTACTATTGTTAATACAGAAAACCCGGGTCGCAGTGCCAATACCCTGCCGACAATATTATGTATTTGCAAATACAGGCAGTGTGGCTTTATTATGCGAACTTAACTTGGTTTTTGGGCAAAATAAAAAATTTGACTCCTTAATACACCCCTTAAAATACCATTTTTTTTCTCAATTGCAATATTATTATCAATCGAACCTCTATACAAAATTATATACACCTTTCAGTAAATAATTCACTATCTCCAAACTAGTGTTTTCGTAAAATTTTTAAATCCGGTCCTGTAGGGCCGATTTTATTAAAAGTTTCGGGACATTTTTTAATTATTACCAGAGGGTTAAATTTCAATTTTGAAACGATTCGGAGAATTTTGTCGGTATTTTGGGGCCCAAAAACATTTTTCATCCCCTAAAAACTACCCTTAAAATGGCCCGATTGTGTCCATTTTAAATAGGGTTCGCGCGGTGATGGATTCCAACATGCGGGCCAAATTTAGTTAAAATCAATTACCTCTTTCGAAAGTTATTGCCCGCACACACATATATATATATATATATATATAAATAACCATTTTTAAAAATGGTGCCAAAGTATTTAGGAGGCTATGAAAAGTCGAGAAATTTTGGTCCGACCCCTAGGTCCCGTCATCCGACCGATGCCAATAGTGTATGTTGCCATATGGCAAATACATTAAAAATAGTAACGGTACCTGTCTATGGACACTTTCATTTCCTTAGAGATTTTAAGCGTATTTTTGTATGATACTTAAAAGTGTTGCAAGAATGTTTGTATTTCAATCTGTTTGTACCAGTATATGTTTGTGACATATTTGACATATTTTGTTTTTTGTGAAGAAGTCATCTAATTCGTTTCCTTTTTCTGTTTCGTTCAGCAAGCTATTGTTGATGGCAAGATATTGCATCAATGACACTTCGTCTTCCTTTGATCTTCTATCAACATTTGAATCATTTTGTATAAATTGATCCATAATTTACGTTATTGTGGCTAAACTTTTTTTCGTAGAAACCATGTAATACCGAAACAACGTTAAGCGATGTCTTTCTATAGTAAGCTTGCATACATTTTTAATCAATCAATTAAAAAAGAGATATCCTAAATCAATTTGTAAAAAAGTATCTGATTCGTTTCCTTTCTCTGTTTCGTTCAGCAAGCTGTTGTCGATAGCCAAAATATTGCATCAATGACACTTAGTCTTGCCTTTGATCTTCTATCAACATTTGAATCATTTTGTATGAACTGATCCATAGACCATAATTTACGTTATAGTGGCTAAACTTTTTTTCTTAGAAACCGAGTAATACTGAAACAGCGTTAAGCGAGATCTTACTGTAGTAAGCTTGCATACATTTTTAATCAATCAATTAAAAAGAGATATCCTAAATCAATTTGTGAAAAAGTCATCTGATTCGTTTCCTTTCTCTGTTTCGTTCAGCAAGCCGTTGTCAATAGCCAAAATATTGCATCAATGACACTTCGTCTTGCCTTTGATCTTCTATCAACATTTGAATCATTTTGTATGAACTGATCCATAGACCATAATTTACGTTATAGTGGCTAAACTTTTTTTCTTAGAAACCGAGTAATACTGAAACAGCGTTAAGCGAGATCTTACTGTAGTAAGCTTGCATACATTTTTAATCAATCAATTAAAAAAGAGATATCCTGAATCAATCATTATTGGTTTGTTGCATTCTGTAATAACACAGTAATACATATTCTAGGTAATTCTGGGCTGTAGTAAGTCTACCCCCAGTCTATCCACGATAAAGCGGGTATATAAATTTAATTTCCGCAGTCTGGAGCTTACCTATATCTTGGAGAAACGTCATTTCCAGCTGATTACTTTCCTTTCATATATATATATATGATATAGCGATTAAACTGCTTCAGGTCTCAAATATACCACTTAGTATAATTTCAATAGTATCGGTGGACTTTGCGAACATTAAGACTTCGCTTCCGTTTTTTAGTGTATTTGCCATATGGCACATACACTATTGACGTCGGTCGGATAGCGGAATCCAGTGATCGCAGCAAAATTTCCCGACAACAATTTGGAACTATTTTTGAAAATGTTTATACGTATGTATCTAATTACTTTAAACAAGCAATTTTTGTATATAAATTTATTTCGCGTACCCTGGATTTGGATAAAATTTTGCTTTTTAAGGGGGTATTCTCATGTGAACGCATAAATTTTACCTCTTTTTAGGGAATTTTTTTTTAGACGACAATAACATTCAATCATTTTAATTTTTTTATATGTTTTTGTTTGTATCTTTAACTGTATAAAAAATTTTTTTTTCTCTTATTTTACATTTTTTATACATAATATATTTGTTTTAATTAAATTAGACACTAAAAAAAAGCGGGTCACTGGTCATGGTAATAGCGGCTGTTCATGTTGTCTGAAATAAAAAAATCGAATGGATCATTGTTCAGTAGGGATGTCGCTATCGTCCCTACCAAAATTAATCAATTTCATTAAAGAAAAAAAAAACATGGCGGACTGTAGAAAAAAATTTTGTGTTTTTTGTTAAAAATCGTTTAAAAAAAATAAGAAAATATTTTCGAAAATAAGCAATTTTGGTACGGACGATAACCATTAATGAGTAGAAGAACATATATAAATTTCAAAGCAATCGGTTGAATACTTTTTTTTTTAGGACCATGACAGTTTCCAGATAAATGCGTTTAAAGTTTCAAGAGCCAACAAGTCGCTTATACGACTCGTCGGCGACTATGAGTTGTAATTTATTTAAAACTTGGAATTTCGGTCTCTATTTTTCACAGCATATTTTCGATAGGTTTTACTATTGAAATATGAAAAAAAAATCGATTTTTCGAAGTGGTCACATGAGAATACCCCCTTAAGCAAAGGACGATGTCTGTAGGGGGGTTTCTACCTTGTTGGCCCGAAAACCTGCTGTTTTTTCTGGAATTTTTTTCTTGAAAAGTATAATAGGTAAAAGGATGCAATTTTCGCACAATTGTAGGAAAAAGTTTATTGAAGCTTTACAAATTTTTTCTCGGTGATCCAAGTAAAGGGGGGCAAGGGGAGTACCGAACAATGGCAGCAGGTCGGCAGCGACTCGTCCTCATGGTGGAAGTCCTGGCGTCCGTAAATGAAGTGTGAAACGCAAAATAAAAATATTTTCTTAATCTGTACACTTTTCCGCATCCGTGGTACTAGAACGAAGGAGAAGACATGAAAATTGCAAAAATTATGAGCTTTTAAAAAAAAAACGATTTTTGGCTCTTTTTTTGTTACTAATTATTTTTTTAAATGAACAATTTTTTATATGTTTAGAACATTCTAGTACCACGGATGCACAAACTCCTGATGAAAATGTGTAAAAAATTTCATGGCGATTGCTCAATTTTTGCGCCCTGTAGGACTTCCACCAACTCGAAGAACGTGTTTTTGAGAAAAACGCGTTTGAAAATTTGAATTTTAACTGCAAAAATTTATGGTGAATTCCAGGGATCTCAATTTTTTTATGTTTCCATATTTCCATGATTCATGTTTTTGGGGTCGCTGATTACGAATCTGCAATGAAATTTGCCAAATGAATTTGTTTAAAAAATTTTTATAAACAAATTTTTATAACAAATCACACATTTTGCAAGATGTACCGGTTTCACGGCCGACCAGCGCACTTGACACCGCTCCACCAAACGGCCAATAACTTTCATAATTTACCAGATTTCAACTTGAAAAATTAAGAGAGTATTCTTGAAACATGTACCTGTCTGAAAATGCACAAAAAAAAAACGATTTTTTTGATCCCACAACGTAGAAACCCCCCTTAAGTTTACCTATAATATTTCTTGGAAAAACGCAATTTTGCACAAAAAACGTTTTTTTATAACTATTTATTAGAGCCTTCTATCCGCTCTCATGCTGACAATTTCATTTAGCGTCTTTTGATGTAATGAATTTATTTTTCAATATTTCCGGAGTCCACCTTTCTTGAATTTCTAAGTACACCTTTCAATGCAGTATACAGTTTTTGTAAGCCCAGTAGACCTGTCCATGATTTTAATTGGCGTACCCTTCATTATATCTAAAACATTATACAGTTTGCATTAGACATCTAGTATTTACTATTAATAACTAAACTGTTCGAACAATTTGCCTCCAATCAATTGTAGCTCTTCACCCGTGGAAGTAAAAACTCGGGTCGCAGTGCGAAAACCCTGCCGACAATATAGTGTATTTACTGATGAAGGTGTTGTGACTTTATTACGTGAACTTAAGGTTCTTTTAGAATAGAATAGAATATTTTATTTAACACATAATAGTACAATTGGTACATGGACAAAATAAAAAAAACAAAACAAAAAAAAAGTTTTGAGATACAAAAAGAAGCATATTTTTGTGGTTTTTTTTCCAGAAAACCTTTTTTATTAATATTTTGAAAATTTGTTACATTATTAAGCATCATTCTAAGAATATTCTGTTAAATTTTCATCAAAAAAGATTGAAAAATAAGCAAGTGGTAGTGGTCGGAATCGAGTCACGTAAAAAAAAAGTTTCCATGCGGTAGTCAGGATAACTCATGAAAACCAAAAAGATTTCTTTAGTACATAAGTTTATCTTGGATTTGAACGAAGGAATTAACAAAATATTCATTTTTGAATTTTTTGTAAAGGTGTAATAAAAAAACTCTGATTTTTGCCATAAATTGCTATTATTGTTTATTTAAAAAATAAGTTGTAATTGAAAAAAAAAGAAAATTCTTCATTCAGAACCGAGTATTTAGTACGTAAAAGAAGTGTGCAAAGTTTAGACGAAATCGGCCCAACAGTTTCCGAGAAATTTTGATTACCGACTTAAAAAAAAGGTTTTGAGAAAAACGCGATTGAAGTTTGATGCATGAATAAAATAGAGACCAAAAGACCGAACGCCCGGAGACTCAATTGTCTGTAACTCGAAAAGTTTTGCTCCTAATAACTTCAAAATTTTTGACAATATTTCTTATAAGTTGTAGTATTAGAAAAAAAAAAAACGATTTTCAGACCCTTTTCCCCCCTTAATACACCCGTCAAAATTTAACGTCAAAATTCACATTTTAAAATTTTACAATATTTTTCGTTTTGTAGTCCCCCAAGTACAAAAAACAGATTTTTGGAAAAAGTCTGTGCGTTTGTTTGACGGTTTGTCTATTCGTATATATGCAAGTATGAAGAGATATTGCTTTTGGGGAAAATCGAGTCATGCGCAGAAAAGATTTTTATTCTATTTACTTTTCCAAGAAAGTCTCATAAAACATTGTTTAAGCTTCATAGTTTCGGAAATATTTTAAAAATAAAAGTAAACTGCTGTTCTTTTGTTCTGAAGGTTTGTAAAAAGTGAGGTAGCTTTGGTTAATTTTTATAATATGTAAAACCATATTATGCAACCATGCAAATGAATAGCAATAAGCAAATTTCATTTTAGTTTATTTATTATGATATATCAAATGTCAAGATTTTTAAAGTTGGAGTGGACCTGCCGCCTGTAGCGGAACTCGTTGGAGGGGGGAAATTTCTCCAAAAAACGAACATATGAAAAAAAAACAATCTGAATTTCGTTCAATGTTTGTACATTATGCCGACCTGGCTCCTGGCTTATCTTTTAAAACTAGAACATTTTTATTAACTTCTTTGTGACACAGTTGATAACAGAATATATAGCTGGCCATTTCATGAAACGTTCAGACAATTCCTGAAAGGTTAAAAGATTATTCAGTAATAATAATAAAAACAATGATTTTTATTTATAACTCACATGTATCCAACGTTTCTAAGCAGTTCATGATCGGTTTAGCGATTGCCAGACATTTTCGTTTAAAACATCCAAACCTTAACAAAAATTCACAACGTATATTAGGTAGTTCTGTGCGCAGTAAACACCACTTAGTTTCAGGAGAGAGTTTGAGAATTATAGACTCTCGATAACAGTTAGAGTTATTAGTGTTTCATGAACTGTCTAGACGTTTCATAAAACGTCCAGTTATGCCTAATGGTACGTGCATTGATTTAATGTCAGTCGTATTGGGTAAACAATAATGCGCAGGCAAAGAATTTATGTTTATTACGAAATATAAAGGAAAAAATCACCTCGCGACGCCGCGCCGCCATGGCGATGTGGAGTCGAGATATACGACGTCGACCTAAAAATAATAATATATGCTAATTTAACTACTTCCTGTTTTAATACTTTAATGGGTTACGCTTTTTGACTCTAATGTGGCCGTTGGGAAATAAAATGTACATAGAAAACAGACGGTTATGCCTTCAAAAATTGTAAACACGCCGACTAATCTCGAGATCCACTGAACGGATTTTAATGCGGTTTTGACCATTCGATAGTTTACTTGTTAGGGAAGGTTTGGATCTACAAACTATTATCCGGTCTGGCTTCGCCCGAGTGAAATTCAGATCGAAACCGCTGTTTTGAGCATATTTCAATGCGAATTTTACCAAATTGGTTGCATTTATTGATGAAGGTTTATGTCTAATAGACATGGACCTGTGTATCCTGGGACGCGGCCAAATTTTGTAGTATATACAGTTGACTCACGGTAATCCGACAAACATTTTGCAAGGCGGTGTTGAATAATCGAATTTGTCGGACTATAGAGTACTGCTACCGACCCCTTGTAGTCCGTAACTTTTTTGAAATCGTGTAATCCGAGAAATTACATACACTCTAAAAATGATAAGATCAAATCTATATGTACTACATAATATGCATGCATTGACGAAGATTAAATGTGCTTTATATGTACTATTATAAGCATGTCGGATTAGACAGAAGCCGGATTACCGTGTATATTCCAGAAAAAAATATGTTTTTTAAGCCATTCTACAACACATTTTTGCTAACAAACAAAAAAAAATTGTTTTTTGCATGTTTTCGGCTCCCCTTAATGAATATGCTATACAGCTGCCCGACCCGTGTGAAAATCAGATAGATGACGAGTTGGATTCCAATCAGGTTTATATCAAAAGTGTTGTAAAAGACAACTTGATATTATACGCATAATAGCGTTTTAATGAAAGTTGTTCCCTTGAAATATTTTCGATATCAAATACAAAAATTCGTCTACTAATTGTAAGTCTATTTTATATAAGAAAACATCCAATTCATTTTACAATTTCGATTTGAAATAGAACTCCAATTTTAATATTGAATGAGATTCCCTTGATTCGCGTGTATTTGAAATGTTAGTAGCGAAACTATCTGCTGTTGGAGAATCTGCCCTTAGTAATGTGCGTGACTCCCTAATAGGGGATGTCTTTTGTCGCCTTAGCAGGTGTCTGTTAGAGTTTGACTATTCCCTCGTCACATTGAGTGACATTATTTATAATATATCGGGATCAACTTTAAAGGTTCGTTTACACTACTATAGTATTCTCTAATACGTTATCGAAACTATCTTTTAATGCAAAATTTCTAAATCGCATTTTATTACGGTGTGTATAATTAGAGCTTTACAAAAGATTGAGACATTCTCAGTTTCGTGTTGACGACAGAGATGGAAAAAACGGGTCTTTTTAGTGATCTGCATCTTTGCATCTGGATCCCGTATGTGAGCCGGCTCACTGAACCGGTTCAAAAAGAGCCGAGTTCTGAATATGATATTGCAGTCTGCCACTGAGCTACCTAGTTCAGTCAATCATATCACGACCTGTATAGAATCAAGAATACATAGCCAAACATGTGATGCATGAGTCATTTGAGCTGACAGATGCATCAAAACAAGAACTTATACGTAAGTGTGAAATGTGCTTCTGTGTGTTAAGTGTTTCGCTGAGTTATGCGGATCCATTGATCCGTCGGCTCAAAAAACGGATCTTCTGTTGGAGTCGGCTCTTTGAACCTGTTCAGATCTGGGTTACCCAACTCTAGTTGACGAGATGTCTCCATCTCGTTTCGACGAAACGATATTTTTTTAAAAACTAGTGGCACGCGGTCCGTCTTCGTCCAGATTTGTAGTTTATTTATTAAAGACATATTATGCTGCAGTGGACTTTATATACACTATGTTTCACTTTACATGAGGACACCTAAATAACTTTTTCATTTTAAAAGCAATCATTATTAAATTTTCAGCAATTACGCAGGTCATTAAGGTGCATCCTTTTTGTAGGAACAACATTTTTCAAAAATCAAAATCCAGCCAACTACGATTAAAATAAAAAATATGTTTTCAAGTAAACTCATATGCGCGATCAAGATAGAGCAAAATTCTATTAAAAAAGTGGTTTAGAATCACAAAAAACTCCTAGGTATAAAGTTTCGTTAAAAAAAATTATTTCTTAATTTTCTCAAAATATGAATGCCACCTGTAATTTATATGCTATCTTATTGTTTCATGGCACTCTTGTTAGTAAGATAGCAAATAAATTACAGATTGCATTCATATTTTAAGAAATTTAAAAAAAATGTTTTTTTTTGACGAAACTTCATACTTAGGATTAATAATATTGACTCTACCAACAGTAATAGACACATCAACAAAATAAAATTACTTGCAATACTGTTCAATTGGTTTTTATTGATATAAAATACTATACGTTTTAATTAAACTCTGTGGTCCTTTTCAAGTGCAAAATTAAAATTTTAATTTTGTACTTGAAAAGGACCACAAAGTTTGGTTGAAACGTATAGTATTTTATATCAATAAAAACCAATTGAACAGTATTGCAAGTAATTTTATTTTGTTATATGTTCATACTTAGGAGTTTTTTGTGATTCTGAATCTACTTTTTATTTTTATCGTAGTTGGTTAGATTTTGACTTTTGAAAAATTTTGTTCCTACAAAAAAGATGTAGGGGAAGGTACTCTAAAATGGGATACTTAAGGTATTACAAGTTCTGAAAAAATAATTACAGACAGTTAATTACTGCAAATTTAATACATGACAGTTTTGACATAACTTTATTTAAAAAAAATACAAAAATGATATAAAGACTACAAATAAAAAAAAAAATGTTTTTCTTTGTCACATGGTTATTTCCCGTTTTAGCAACACTGTATGTTTAAAACGGGATTCATTATGTCGCTAAAATGGGATTGCGTTTAGTGCACGTAATAAATATTTTCTACCCAAAAATATTTATCGGAATAATTGGTCCATATTTAATTGCCGACAGCTTTTGATTTCCTAGAGGAAACAAATGGGATACATCCCGTTTTAGCAATATACTCCATATCTCATTTTATCAACGTATCTACACTATGTCAAAAACAGCATGCACTATTATAATCTACAAAATTGGCGCGGAAATTTTATATACAAAGTGACACATTATGACACTAAAACTGGTAAAAATATCGCCGTCATAATCTCATTACTCAATTAGGCAAAATGCTTACCGTATCATACCAGTATTCTTATAACAAACCTGTTGAAAACTTAAAAACTTGCTTAAATTTGACACTTGTAACACTATCGTACTGAAAGTACTATAGATGAATGCTTATCAAGTGAGGTGTATTTCGTGAATTTTACAAAAGATGACATTGGGTATATTTAAAAATAATTAGGGTATCCCATTTTACCTAAGTATCCCATTTTAAAGTACCTTCCCCTACTTATAAAAATTAACCTAAAATATTTAAAAACACTTTCAAAATAATTAATCAGAATATGACACTATAAATTCGACTGAACGATATTTAAAACGACTAGTTTATTATAGTTTCCAGATGACAGAAAGTGCACTGATTTTCGTCCATCTGTCATTTCAGTCTGAGCCACTTATGGTCAACTACTGTCGAATTTTCGTTAGCGCGGCCAACTTCATACTGTCGAATTTTCATTAGCTCGGCCAACGTCATACTGTCGAATTTTCGTTAGCTGTGCATTCGCAACTTCTGTTATGCTTGCCAAAATGCGCGAAAATAATCATAACTTCAAAAATTATTATTTCGCTCTCAAACTAAAATCCGCCCAGGCCGGAAAGCTAGTAGTAATGTAGACTTATTTTGGTATACAATAAAATTACAGAATTGACATCTTATGTACACGAAAAATATGAACTCAGCTTAAAATCACGCCTATTTTACCATTAACTGCGTATAACAAGATCATCAAAACGAGAATAATGAATACAATGTATTCAGATTTCAGTTGGTTTGTGTATAGATCCATTAAATTCTACACGAGCTTATTTTCGCACGAAATATACACTCCCTTGAAATTTCTATTCAACATATTCACATAGGTAAGCACCTGAAATATCTTATTTGAACCACAAATTTTAGTAACGAAAATGTTTTCAATAGTATCTGGGTGAGTACCCTGCCACATTCTCGCCAAGTTAACAGTGTTGGATCACTTTCACACAGTTTGTGTTGAGACCTAGCGGTAAGAGGCGAGGTAGGCAAAAGTCATATTGTGGGTGTGACCTTCTTTAGCTCTGTCTCGCTCAAATCATTTGCACGTTTCAATTTTTGGCTGTTGCCAACTACGAGGCTAAAAGATGCTATTGCAAGGGTGCCGCTGTGAATTGATTACTCTAATTTTTGGAAATATTTTGAAGATTTAAAAAACTTTTCCGAAAAATGAAGAGTCACTTTATGTTTGTGATGGAACAGTTTTGTGAAATAAGTCCGAATAAGGTCGTGTGTGACATTTAAAACGTGTGTTTTTTTTAGCACAATTAATGCCAACTTTTTTCTTGTAAATCGTACATCAATTACAAAAGTAGAGACCTTATTCGTACTTATTTCACAAAACTGTTCCATCACAAACATAAAGTGACTCTTCCTTTTTCGGAAAAGTTTTTTAAATCTTCAAAATATTTCCAAAAATTAGAGTAATTAATTGCGGCACCCTTGCAATAGCATCTTTTAGCCTTGTAGTGGCCACCAGCCAAAAATTGAAACGTGCAGATGATTTGAGCGAGACAGAGCTAAAGAAGGTCACATCCACAATATGTCTTTTGCCTACCTCGCCTCTTACCGCTAGGTCTCAACACAAACTGTGTGAAAGTGATCCAACACTGTTAACTTGGCGAGAATGTGGCAGGGTACTCACCCAGATACTATTGAAAACATTTTCGTTACTAAAATTCCTTTATCTTCCTTATAGAGAAAGAATTTTTGCAGAATGTTGACGAATAAGTGCAATCAGTTGACAGCCGAAGCTCTATTTTTGGCTTAAATTAAGAGCGTTCCGACAGCCTTAATAAGTGAAATTCCGAAAGAAAAGTAAAGATAATTTTATATTTTCTTAGATTTTAATAAGACAAAAACAAAACAAAAATTACAGTAAATAATACGAATTATTAAGTAAAATATAAGTACTTATGTATAAAATAATATCACGTGTCACTGTCATCAAAACCGAAAGCTTTCTTCATACAGTAGTGTGGAAACTGAGCACATTTCAGTAAGAAATCTGTAACATTTATTAACCACTCACAAAACAGTGTAAACGGATACAAAAAAACATAAAATTCAGCTCCAATGTTTCCAACAGTAAATGATATAAAAATGAAGACCACAATCCAAAATATAATTTCTAATATATTTGGCATTTCCAAGTAGCGTTTTTGATTAAAATGTCAAATTTATTTTCAAATATTCTGAGACTTAAAGATTATTTCCATGGTGACCTGGACTAAATTTATTATCATTCCAGCCCACTACTTTTATTTTTATATTTTTTCGTTTTAAAGATTCTTCGAGTCCAAAAAATAATCTCGGAAAAAGTTTATTCGTCTGTTATGTGTCGTCCAATTTCAAACACCGACAGATCCACTTTTCTTTAAAAAGGAGATTTTTTGTCTATGGTCTCGTCATACTTGCACTACATGTTCCTAAATCTTTAGTTGCTTTCGAACTGCGCTAGGTCAATAGATATTGAAAGGTAAAAGCCGCACTTTATTTCAAAACCCGTTACATCCATGAGAAATAGTTTTCAAATGCCGCCACAGTCGCATCGACCAATCAGAACAGAGCATTCATCGCAATACTGTCATGGCGATTCCAGTTAGTTAAGTTTTGGGCCCAAAAACTTTTTTCAACCCCTAAAAACCACCCTTAAAATGACGCGATTGGGCCCATTTTAAATAGGCTTTGTGCGGTGATAGATTCCAACATGTGTGCCAAATTTCGTTAAAATAAATTAACTCCTTCGAAAGTTATTGCCCGTATACATATATACCTATATATATATATACCTATATATATATACCTATATATATATACCTATATATATATACCTATATATATAACATTTTCAAAAATGGTGCCAAAGTGTTTAGGAGGTTATGAAACGTCGAGAAATTTTGGTCCGACCCCTAGGTCCCGCTATCCGACCGACGCCAATAGTGTATGTTGCCATAATATGGCAAATACACTAATAAGAGCTATGTGGTAGACTTGGGCATTTTAGTTCACTAAAAAGAGCACTCAATTTAGTTCATCCATTTGCGCCGAACTAGTTCGTTCTTACAGTTCGTTAGTTCGCTGTTAAGGTGCTTCCGATTCTAAGAAAGAAGCGAAAGAGAAGAATAAAATAGTGAAACATACTTTTTAGTTCGTTCAGTCCTTTTTTTTAATATTTCAGTAGAGCTAATTATATACTTTAATAAGAGACTCGAGTGAAAAATTACTCGAATTTTGTTAAAATAGTATAAAGTATTAGTTCGAATTATTACGTCAATAGATAGTTTAAAAGCAAAAGTGATCGTTTGGTTGGTCATATAGCGTCACTGCATTATAGAACGGACGCCAGAGAAATAAATATAAAAAGAACTAAGAGCGGACATCGTCGACGAACTATAGTTCGTTCAGTTCACCTAAAGGAGCGCTCTTCCCACCTAGGTCGTTCGCGAACTACCCAAGACCACTATGTGGCTGACAAGGGGAGCATATTGAACAGCTGATAATCAGCAACCTTAATTATGTGCTGCTCAAATTCGTTATGTGAGCGTTTAGCCTTAAAAAATTAGTCAAAAACTCGGGTTGCAGTGCCAAAACCCTGCCGACAATATAGTGTATTTGCTTATACAGGCAGTGTGGCTTTATTATGCGAACTTAAGTTGGTTTTTGGGCAAAATAAAAAATTTGACTCCTTAATACACCCCTTAAAATAACATTTTTTTTCTTAGTTGCAATAGTATTATCAATCGAACTTCTATACCAAATTATATACAACTTTCAGTAAATAATTCACTATCTGCAAAGTAGTGTTTTCATAAAATTTGTAAGTCCGATTCTGTCGGCCCGATTTTATTGAAATTTTAGGGACACTTTAATTACTACTGAAGGGTTAAATGTTAATTTTGAAACGGTTCTGAGAATTTTTTCGGTATTTTGGGGCCCAAAAACATTTTTAACCCCTAAAAACTACCCTTAAAATGGCCCGATTACGCCCATTTTAAATAGGCTTCTTGCGGTGATGGATTTTAACACGTGGGACAAATTTCGTTAAAATCAATTAACTCTTTCGAAAGTTATTGCCCGTACACATATAGTATATATATATATATATAAACATTTTTAAAAATGGTGCCAAAGTGTTTAGGAGGTTATGAAACGTCGAGAGAAATTTTGGTCCGACCCCTAGGTCCCGCCATCCGACCAACGCCAATAGTGTATGTTGCCATATGGCAAATACACTAATAATTAATTGACCCTTTCAAATCCGCTTCACAATGCAGCTGACCTGTAATTTAACCCTGTTTACAAGCGACATAAATTTATGGCGCACGTCGTATATTTAGATAAGTGACATTGCGAATTGTTAAGGCGCCACCACAACATGTATTACATATAGTACACCGACATTGCTTTGGAGAGCTATTTTCAGGTGTGAAAGTAAAATTTATTACCTCTGTAGTTAACACGGCGCATAACATAGCCTCGTTACGGCGTGAAAAGCGTGAAAAACTAGAGAAAATAAACACGTTTTCATTGTAATGAAAGTACTACTCATTTAATCTCGTTTCTCAACCACATTCAGCTCTTTTTGTTTCTTCTGTTCCTTTTTTCGTATTTCCGCTCTTTCAAGTTTTCACAATCTAAGAAATCTCTAATGGCAGTAACCATACGTAAAAGAATAGGTTCGAAACAACGCGTCGTTGCCAATATCCTTATAGGTTTGGACAAAATATTGTTTTGTTTTTTTAACTGCCAAAGCAAGTCAAATTGAGAAACAGTAAAATTTTGCGTTTTTTTATTTTTTCTTAAGGCTGTCGGAACGCTCTGAATAATAGCCAAAAATAGGGCTTCGGCTGATAGCTGATTGTAGACTTATTCGTCAACATTTTGTAAAAATAAAGGACAAATCTAGGTCTCTAATGGACTACTTTTGTCATTTTTGTATGTAGGATATAAAAGGTGAGAATCATTATCATAAAATTCTCCACGTGTATTGAATTTGCGCGAATTCAATCGCTTTTAATTGTTCAAAAATCAAAGAAAAATCGAAATTGCCGAAAACCCAAAATAAAATCTGTTGATCCGATCACTAGCAAACTTTACAGGATCACCCGCTGAGCTAATCTAAAGAATGCCTGAAAATTTCATTAAAATCGGCCCAGCCGTTTTGTAGTTCATAGATAACATACATACATACATCGCTTTTTACATACGTACTAGCGGCCCGGTCCCGCTTCGCCCGGATGCAATTAAATGTATAAATAATAATAATAATAATAATAATAATGCGTTTAACGTCCGTTTCTCGACTTTATGTCATAACAGACACCATTCGCACCATTACTATTTTCAATCTACCACACTTCCCGTTATTTTTCTACATTTTAAAACTTCAACTTATGTAATAGCAATGGGCGAATGAAGGAATTATAGGAAATTAGGATAAGATAGCTAATTTTTGAACTAGGAGTTTGATAGGTAATCGGCCATGGCCTCAAATAAGGAACCATCTCGATATTTATCTGGAATTAATTGAGGGAAACCATGGAAAACCTCAATCAAGATGGCCGGTTCAGGAATTACTGTTTCTCGGCTAGAGGCAGTAGGAAAAAGTCCCAGCCACATCCCGCCGGGATTCGAACCCGGTACCTCCCGAATGCGAGTCTAATGCTGTCACCACTACTCTACCCAGCTCGGTAATTAAATGTATAAATAAGTAGTTTATTGTGTGATATTTCTTCCGCACGGATTTGCAGATTACCTGTTACTTATTAATTATTATGTTACAGTGAATTTTCTTATAGAATAATAGGCATATTTTCCTGATGTTGATTTAAACATGCTTATAATCAAACTAATGAAAATATACACTTGTCACAATTAATATTGGACGATTACAGTTGTCTAGAAACGTGTTTTGAATTTGTGCGACTTCAAAATAGTCAAAAAACAAAAAAAAAATTATAATTAACCTCACCCTCACAACCTCACATAAGAAGTTTAACTTCTTTAGTTTTTATAATATTATTCCCAAGTTTAATTTTCTTTTTTGTGACACTTATAATATTTACACATACTCAACAACATACTGTAAACTTCTGTCCTTGTCAGTTTCATGTAACTTAGGAAACAAACTAACTTCCCCTTTATGTGGCAGTTCTACTTCCCCTCGATTTCTTACTTTTTCAAAAAGATAAATCGCTAAAGAAGTTAAACTTCGCTGCCAAACTTTACACGATCACCCGCTGGGCTAATCTAAAGACTGCCTGAAAATTTCATTAGAATTGGTCCAGCCGTTTTGGAGTATACATACGTCGCCTTTTATATACAGGATGTCCCACGACATGACTGCCATAGCCTGGGACTGTGTTGCTGGGGTGATTTCAAGTCAAAAATGTCTAATGAACATATACCCGGAACGCTATCCTAACTGAGCTAGAAGCATTTGAAATTTTAAAAAAACCCGGGTCGCAGTGCCAAAACCCTGCCGACATATAGTGTATTTGCTAATATAGGCAGTGTGGCTTTATTATGCGAACTTAAGTTGGTTTTTGGGCAAAATAAAAAAATTGACTCCTTAATACGCCCCTTAAAATTACATTTTTTTCTTAACTACATTATTATTGTCGATCGAACGTTTACACCAAAATTAAAAATACCTTTCAGTAAATAACTCACTTTCTGCAAACTGGTGTTTTCAGAAAATTTGTAAATCCGGTCCTGTCGGGCCGATTTTATTAAAATTTTAGGAGCACTTTTAAATTGCTATTAAAGGGTTAAATTTCAATTTTGAAACGATTCTGAGAATTTTTTAGGTATTTTTGTGTCCAAAAACTTTTTTCAACCCCTAAAAACTACACTTAAAATGGTCCGATTGGGTCCATTTTAAATAGGGTTCTTGCGGTGGTGGATTCCAACATGTGTACCAAATTTCGTTAAAATCAATTAACTCTTTCGAAAGTTATTGCCCGCACACACATATATATATATATATATATATATATATATATATATATATATATATATATATATATATATATATATATATATATATATATATAAATATATATATATATATATATACATATATATATAAACATTTTTAAAAATGGTGCCAAAGTGTTTAGGAGGTTAGAAAACGTCGAGAAATTTTGGTCCGACCCCTAGGTTCCGCCATCCGACCGACGCCAATAGTGTATGTTGCCATATGGCAAATACACTAATAAGTAAGCCCTCTAATGCAGGTATTAGGTTCGGCTGTGGATTTTGTTATTATTAAAAAGACCAGGTGGCTGTGAATCACCATTAGTATTGGGCACTTGAAAATCCACGACTAACTCGGGAAACCCATTTTCAAGATAGCTTTTCGGTGAATGTTTGGTATGGAATTATTGATGACCGCCTCATTGGTCCGTTTATAATGGAAGATCGTCTCACAGCCATTCGTTATTTACGTTTCACTGAAAATGATCTTCCAGTTTTACTGGATGAAGTTCCTATTAATGTAAGACAACGAATGTGGATTCAGCACAATGGCGCACCTCCACACTTTGATCGACAAGTAACAGAATTTCTTAATCAAAATTATACAAACCGGTGGATTGGAAGAGGTTCTGCAGTTCCATGGCCAGCCAGGTCACCAGACTTTAATCCCCTAGATTACTTCTAATGAAAAAGACTGAAAAGTTTAGTTTATGCAGGAAATATTGAAAACAGAGAAAAACTAGTAGCTACAATCAAGGATGCCGCAGAAACTATTCGTGCTGATCCTGAGACTCTTCGCAGAGCTACCACTTCAATTCTAAGAAGAACTAGACTATGTATACAGCAACTGGGTGGACATTTTGAGCAACTAATTCAATAAAGCGATTTCTTTTTAAATAGTTTTTAAATTAGTAGGGAATTCCTACTACTACTTATCTAAAATTTCAAATGCTTCTAGCTCAGTTAGGATAGCGTTCCGGGTTCATTAGACATTTTTGACTTGAAATCACCCCATCAACACAGTTCCAGGCTATGGCAGTCATGTCGTGGGACACCCTGTATATAGATATATGCATGTCGAATTGATAACCTCTTTTCTTAACTCGGTTGAAAAGAAATTGCTTACCAATTCAGTACATTGTGTCAACTGAAAACGGGATATGTATAGAATATTTAACGGCAAAATATGGTTGACCCTGAAAGTAAGTGAGCGAGCGTGTAAAAAGCAAGAAAACGTTATTCTGATTCAAAGTAGTACTGCTGTGCCTTTTGCACCTTTGTACTCTATTTGCTACCGTCTTTGTGCACCATATAAAAAGAAACTCTTTCCATCGCCGGCTTTTTAACTTTGCTTGGTGCACTCGGCCTTTCCTGTTACGTTTAGCTGATTTCTGTTAAATTTTTATATACATAATCAACGTCTGTTGTTTTATTTTTGGTTCGCGGTGAATTTCATTTGATATTTTTCGATATTTGTTATAAACATTCATTGTTACAATGCTAAATTAGAAAAATTTATTTTTTGTCCATTGTCAGCGTCGGGACTTAAACCCGAATCTTTCCACTTTCGCGGCGGAATGAGTTAATCAATTACTCTACGGTGCGATATCTTAACACTTGATTCATCATAATAAAGCTCATTCCGCCGCGAAAGTGGAAAGATTCGGGTTTAAGTCCCGACTAATTTAGCATTGTAACAATGAATGTTTCTAACAATTATGTAGCTCGTTCTGAAGCATTGCAGAATTAACATATTCTTATATTTTTGGATATTTCTTTATTTTCAAAATATTTCCGAAACATTGAAGCTTAGAAACAAAATTTACGAAACTTTTTTGAAAAATAAATAGAATAATAAATCGTCATAAAAAGTATGCCTTCACTATAAAAAAAAAAACATTATGGTATATATCTCTTCTGGTTGTGCGTCGATTTTCCCCCAAAACAATAGGGCATACTAAATATTCTCTCAAAATTTGGTTTCAATCCGCTCATCCGTTTGATATGTATCCTGTTCACAGGCAAACATAAACACAGACATTTTCCAATATGTTTTTTCAGTGGTAAAGAAAAAAAACTCTGGTCGCAGTGCCAAAATCCTGCCGACAATATAGTGTATTTCTATTGTGGCTTTCTTACGCAAACATAAGTTTGTTTTTGGACAAAATAAAAAAATTACCCCTAAAATCACATTTTTTCTCCGTTTAAATATTGTAATCAATTTAACGTCTACACCAAATTAAATACACCCTTCAGTATATAAATTCTATACGAATTTATATACTGAAGGGTGTATTTCATTTGGTGTAGACGTTAAATTGATTACAATATTTAAACGGAGAAAAAATGTGATTTTAGGGGTTAATTTTTTTATTGTAAGTCCGGTCCTGTCGAACCGATTCTATTAAAATTTTAGGACCACCCTTCAATATATACTAAAGGGTTAAATTTCAATTTTGAATCAATTCGGAGACTTTTTTCGGTATTTTTGGGCACCAAAACTATTTTCAAAAACATTTCCAAATATGGAGCCAAGTTGAAATTTTAATCCAGTCCCTACATCCCGCCATCCGACCAACGCCAATAGTGTGTGTGCCATATGGCAAATACAATAATAAATGAAAAAAAATATTTATTTCGTTTTTCGATATTTTGATTGTGGGATATATTAGGGGTAAACAAGAAGGCTCCATAATTAAATGTCGCTCTATCCTACTACCTAATCCTCATCATAGCGTATGTTGAACTCAGCGTTCCCAGACGTCCCGATTTTGAAATCAAAATTAAATGTCCCGCGCGGGACAGACTCAGTCCCGCTTTTCGGGGATAACTCGACCGTGCGTAAATAATTATTCTCTTATTGTAAGTTGCAATTTGTAACACTCACTCCTCAGACTATTGTTTGAAACGCCATATTTTTCTAATGAATAAAACTTTTTTGATTTTGATTTCTGTTTTTTTATTTTTTTTTTATTCAGAAGACGAATAAGACTCAACTATTTAACGATAGGGTAAATCTGATCTAAAATATCATATTTTTATTAAAATACATTTTCTATGGCTATTTTTGCTATCTATCGTCACGTAAACGTAATTTGAAAGATCAATATTTAAAAACTTTTAATTATATACGTTTTTTTACTATGTCCCGCTTCCGATGAAAGAATCCTGCTTTTTTCCAAAATCCGGACTTGGCAAAAAAAATCTGGGAACGCTGGTTGAACTGTATATAAGCCACCAAGTAAGAACGACTGAGTTGTATCAGAAACAGAAATTTTAATTTTGTGGGACGGCTGCATTATATAGAAGCTTTAAAAAGATTAATGTTTTACTTAAAAAAAAAATTACGCCTCAAAAGAAAACCTGCAGGAAAATTAATGTTTGCGTTTAAAATTTAATTTACTTGAAGTAAATTTTTTTCCGGGAAAATCAAGAAAATATAATGATGTCTAAAAACAGAAGTTGGTTTTGTAATCTTCTTTAGAATTTCATTTTAATTGCAAACGAGAAACATTTTTAACGACTAGAGTAAAAAATGAAGATGTTGCAGGATTATTTTCATAGTTTTCCTGTTACCTACATTCGTTTTTCAGTAATGAAGTGCTTACATTAATTTGAATGTTGTATTATAATTTTCTATTTTTCACTAATATTTTTATAGAAAAGCATAAAATATATTTTCATAGAAATATATTTTTAATGAAGCTTGTGATTTTTTATTCGCATTTGTGATTCATTTTAATTAATTTTAAATCACTAGAATTTTTTTATTTTCACAAAAAAATATATACAGCAGAATTATTTTTAAGACCGCCAAAGGCCAGTTTTTTAGAACCATTGGGATTCGACACATGAGTGTAGTTTTTTCAAAAAATCGATTAATTTTTTTTTGTATATTTCTTATCTAAAACATGTTAGAAATGACATCCTAAAAGGATTTGTATGTATCCGGCTTAGTTCGTGAGCTACAAGTCCCCAAAGACGCCCACGCCCAATTTTCTCAAAACTATGTTTTTCAAGTTGGTGTGCAGGATTGCGTTAAATGTATTCAATGAAACAAGTTGAAATTTTGTGTGTGCAGTTTTTATACATTACTCAGGGTACGTACTGACGTAGCTGATTTTTTAAATTTTGATTTTTACATTTTTTACAGCTTATAATGTCAGAGAAAAATACGTAAAAAACGGATTTTTTTTCAAGGTCCGCCATTTTGTTAGTTTCCAAAATTTTGCAAAACCCCTACGTCAGTACCTCGGCAAATGGATTACGAATAACAAGATATTTTCATTTTTCGTTCCAGACAACCGATGCGTATTGCATCTTGCACACCGTTTGGCAGTGTCATTTTGTGGAAGTCACGTTTCAGCCTTTATCAAAGGCACATCAATTTGATTACACTTTCAACAAAATTTATGTAGAATACTAGATAATACACGAACAAAATGACGTAAAAACTGTTGAAAAAACTTTAATAGTTCTCCCACAATAAATTCCTGAAAAACCACTCGATAATCGGTCGTTACACTGGTGAACCACCTTAAGCCAAATGTTATATTGAATCCCCTGTTTTTTCATATTTATAGTATTTCAAACAGCATGTAAAATATAATGTGTTTATGGTCTAAATTTCTATCACCAGATGTCGTATCGTTTTGTGTAATGGAGGAACCATGGAAATGTCATACAAGCAAAGAAATATATATTTACTATAATTAATTTACTATAATTAATATTAATTTTGATTGGTGCTACTCTGTATGGCAATGTAAGAAATTGGAGTGATGTTAATTTTTTATCACCTTAGAACAAATTTAACCTAGCATAAGCTAAAGTGAGACAGAAATCTAACAACGCTTTTGCAAAATATCGCTGTAATATAAATCTGAAAATGACAACAATGTAAACGGTATATATGTCAAAACTGAACAATTATGCTGGGTTGCGCAAAGCATTTTCAGAAAATTTGATTTGACAAGAACCTTAGAGTGTCATACATACATACATATAAGAACTGTAATGTATGGTTCTAATCTAGAATCATGGTTAAATCATTTTTTTTGATAATGCTTTCTGCAACCCGGCATTAGTGTTTTTAATAAGAAAAACAATAAGTTTTCCAAATATAAATTGACCATTTTATAGAGGTAATCCAGATTTAAAAAGCGTCTTCCATGATTTTGTAAATATGTATATTATTTTCTTTTTATTCGAACCAGTTTCTAATTCACATTCTTTTATAAAAATTGTTGTAAATGGAAATTACGACGCCACTGTCGAAGATTCTAACCACAGAATAATAATTGATGAAACACGATAGAAATCGAGGTAAATACTAAATATTAATATAAATTTATAAATATTCCCGCTATATATTATAAAATAACTGTTTACTGTGGCACAAAGAAAATTGCATTTCAAATACTATTATAGAACTGATTGTAACGTATTACATAGCTAATATTGATTCTTTTAATTTAATTTTTATTCTTTTTTTATGATATTTCGTTGTGTGTGATCTACGGATATTCAACGGTTTAAATCAATTGAAATTCATTGAAATGAAAATGGCCCGATTAGGCCCATTTTAAATAGGCTTCTTGCGGTGATAGATTTCAACGAATGTGCCAAATTTAGTTGAAACTAATTAACTCTTTCGAATGTTATTGCCCGCACACACACACACACACACACATATATATATATATATATATATATAAACATTTTTAAAAATGGTGTTTAGGAGGTTATGAAACGTCGAGAAATTTTGGTCCGACCCCTAGGTCCCGCCATCCGACCGACGCCAATAGTGTATGTTGCCATATGGCATATACACTAATAATGATTTTTCCATGTTGCACTTTGGAGGCTACAATATTCCATTCATTACACTCTCATTTAATACTGAAGACTTCTAGTCTCCGTTTTCACGTTGGAAAAATCATTTACCGACTTATCCAAAAAATCTTTTTTTTTACTGTTGGCTCTGGGGGGGGGGGACCAACACAATACCAAGACTGTCTCAGTCGTGGTTTTGGTTTGCATTGCTCATCACTAATTTTGAACTCCTGTAGCGTTTCAGTAATAATATAATAGTTCAGTGGTTGTCACAAATGCCAACTTTACTTTAATATATGTATTGTACACGTGTATTGTAGGTACTTCTCAAAACTTAATTACAACAGCTGTAACACGGTCGTGTTACGACGTGATAATGAGTTAAAAGGACACGTAACAGTGAGGTAATTTAACATTTAAACGTTGGTATTACTACTTTACTTAACGCCGCGTACGAATTAATGAAATCGTGAGTGAAAATAATTGACTGTCGAATTGTGTTGTACAATAATGCTTGAATGCGCACGCACGCGCGTTTATTCATTTGTCACGATTCAATCAGCCCCTGCTGCATTGCACGCCGTTGTAAAAACTAGATCGAAAACAAATGAACCAAATCAATTTTACATAAAACAATTGCTACAGTCAAAGCCCTCTAAGTGCACGCTCTCTAAATGCACACGCTCTCTTACTGCACACGAACTCGCCCTCTAAGTGCACGTTCCCCAGCCCCCACTTCGAATAATCTGCGACCAATCACGTGCGACCGTAAGCGCGCTTATGTCAACACATGTCATATGATTGTAAACACAGTTTGAGTTTGAACTCATTTTTAAATTCTGCGCAATGTTTCGCGCAGAGAGAGAGAGCATCTGATTGAATAAAGATAGCTATAGGAGTTAGAAGAGTGGGGATGAAAAAGATCGTAGGGGAAGTGTGCACTTAAAGGATGGGCCTCGGTTCCGAGCTGTGCACTTAGAGGGCTTTGACTGTATACGTTTTCTGAAATAAATGAGTGTTGCTGTGTTCAATTATTGTGTGTGTCCATAGACTTAGAAAATATACCGCGATACAGGCCAGCAAAGGTGGCATGTCCTTTTCAGGCTCTAATTAGAATCTATCACTATGTAACTTTTATCTAGATTTCGAACTTATTGAATTATGTAAAAATGCAATTCTATATAAGCGGTATAACACCGAGCTGGGTAGAGTAGTGGCGACAGCACTAGATTCGCATTCTAAAGGTAGGTACGGGTTTGAATCCCGGCAGGAGCAGATGTGGCTGGGACTTTTTCCTATTGCCTCTCGCCGAGAAATGGTAATTCCTGTACCGGCCATCTTGATTGAGGTTTTCCATGGTTTCCCTCAATTAATTCTAGGTAAATATCGTGATGGTTCCTTATTTGAGGCCATGGCCGATTACCTAGTTCCTAGTTCAAAAATTACCTACCTTATCCTAATTTCCTATAACTCCTTCATTCGCCCATAGCTATTAAAATTCTTTCTCTATAAGGAAGGACAAGTTTAGGTCTCTTATGGACTACTTTTGTAATTTGTGTACGATTGACTAGAAAAAAGTTGGCATTAATTGTGCCAAAAAACACACGTTTTCTATGTCACACTACAACTTTATTCGTACTTATTTCACAAAACTGCTCCCTCACAACCCTAAAATGACTCTTCCTTTTTCGGAAAAGTTTTTTAAATCTTCAAAATATTTCCAAAATTTAAAGTAATCAACTGACAGCGGCACCCTTGCAACAGCATTTTGTAGCCTCGTAGTGTGGCTTAAATTCAGAGCGTTTCGACAGCCTTAAATAATGTGTAGTCCATTTATTCAGTCGATGGTATTATCTACCTATGGTACGTGTTGCATTGTGGTTGAATGCACTTTTACAGTTTTAAATGTTTGTAGTGCTGTTTGTACCGATTTGATTTAAATGATAAATGCTAGGTTGTTTACGAATTATATTACAGCTTTTATAGGAAATGCAATTCGTTTTATGATAATGAACAGGTAGATGAACCATAAATAGGTTTGGAAATGGTTTTAACGAGCTAATAAAAGTAGTTTTATATTAGGTGTCACGTTTTTCAAGTTACAGAAAAAAAAACTCGGGTCGCAGTGCCAAAACTCTGTTTTTGTTCACACAGGCATGTGAGTGTGTTTTTGGACGAAATAAAAAATGTAATACCTGAATTCACCCCTTAAAATGATTAATTTCGATATTTCGTCTTTGTTTTATCAATTCATCATTTGCACAAAATTATATATAGCCTTCAATAGATAAGTATAATTTTCTATCTGCTAACAAGGGTCTTGATAAAATTTATAAGTCCGGGCCTGTCAAGACGATTTTATTAGCATTTTAGGAGCACCTTTTAATTGATACTAAAGCTGCGACCAGACATGCGGGATTCGCCGAATGCCGAGCCGATTATTCGCCGAATAGCGAGTAGTGAGGATGGGTGCTCGTACATCTCCACTTCAAAGTGCACGAATACGAGAATACTTGTGCAAATTTCATCATTGTTGTCCATGATTAAAAATATTCATTCGCACCAAACGGATGCTCGCACTGCACTCGGCTATATTCACTGTTCCCGAAGAAAACGACGCTTTTAAACAGAGCCCACATGTCTGTATAAACATGCTCACTACTTGCCGAATACGAAGCCAAGCACTCGGCACTAGGCGATTAGCGCTTGGCGAATCCTGCATGTCTGGTCGCAGCTTTAAGGTTCGAATTTCAATTTTGAATCAATTTCAAGAATGTTTCGGGTTTTCTTGGCCTCCAAAACAATTTTCAACCATTAAATTCACCCCTTAAAATGGTCCGATTAGGTCCATTTTAAATAAGCTTTGTGCGATGATCGATTCCATTCTAACATGTGAATCAAATTTTAAGGGGTGTATTTAGGGATTTAAAAAAGTTTTGGGGCCTAAAAACACCAAAACAATTTTCGAACTTGACTCAAAATCTCTATTACGTTTTTTCAGCCAATAAGGCTTCGGCAAGCATGGAACTTCCACAATATTTTACAATATTGTCGGCAGGGTTTCGACACTGCGACCCGAGTTAATATTTCTAATTATACACCTTGTACGAAGCAGTCAGTATACTTACTATAGGTGTGGCGATGTAACATATTTTTATTTCAAACGCTTAATGAGCACAGTTCAACTGCACGCGGTTGCATTTACTGAAAAAATAACCATACCGGGAAAATGGACAAAAAAAGCAAGTTTTATTATATTTTTATATGGCTGTTCTATATAGTTCCATAAAAGGTTCAGTGTCGTCGTTAACAATGTTTATTGTGAAACGCCGCCTCATTTCCATTCTGTACAAAATTTATATCGTTCTGTTCAAAAATTAGAGAGGGGAGTCTTTAATCGTTTTGTCCAAAAAATATTTTCCAAAATTTTTGTATTCTTTAGCGAAAGTATCTGTTTGAAATTTCTTGTGACGCGTTACGGTTACGAACAAAAGTGGTTACGAAAACGAAGAGGAATAAAGAATGCTTTGTGTTATATTACGTTGACGAGGGTTGGGAAATCCCGAACCGTTCTGTCCAAAAATTAGATAAACCGTATTGTCCAAAATTATTTTTCAAAATTTTTTAATTCTTTACGAATAAGAACGGTTATGAAAATGAAAGGGAAGAAAGAGTCCCTTGTTTTATATTACGTTGAGGAGGGTAGAGAACACCCGAACCGTTCTGTACAAAAATTAGATGGGATTAAACTCGACATAAAAAATTTAAAACCCGGGTCGCAGTGCCAAAACCCTGCCGACAATATATTTATTTTTGCTAATCAGGCAGTGTGACTTTATTATATGAATGTGTATGTTTTTGGAGAAAATACAAAATTCAACCCCTTAATATACCCTTTATAATAGTATTTTTTCTTAATTTCAATATTTCAAGTCTGTTTTATCAATTCATCTGCACAAAATTATATACCTGCAGAATATGACAGATACACTAATTATAGTATGTAAATAACATTTACGACTAAAGAAGTTTCACTTCCCCCGCGAGCTTATGTGCATGAGGCTCACACATTTTTTCAAAATTTTTTCAACCTTTGCTTGAGGGGAAATATTTTACTTAGGTACCTACTTAATGTACTGTATTTGAAAATTAATTCGTTTCAGGGAAGTTGACGTGCATATTATGTAAATACTAAAAACAATAATATAACAATAATATTGTCGACAAACTAAAATAATATTAAATAGTTATACAAAACATAACATTATTACTAGAATATATTTATATGAAATTTAAACAAATAAGAGAAAAAAGCGTTAAGCTACGGTACAATCATTCGTATAACATAGATCTTTTAATTTTGAGCATATTAGCTATTATAGCGTTAGCAAGTACTTTTTCTTTTTATCTTTTATATTATAATATTATAACATAAATGAAATATTTAAGTTCGGCTCTGTTGTTGAGTTATGTAAGTTTATTGTATTTGCGTAATAGCCGTCAATACCTTTTTTGTCAGTGAATAAATTTTTAATCATTTTTAGTATCTAGGAACTGGAAAGAAAATACATTTTATAATAAATAGTTCTACAAAAAAAAATTAATGAAAGTTTCAAGTAAAGATATTAAAAGAAATTTTTAGTGTCGTTCAAACTGTTCGAATTATTGGGCCCAGCACCTTTTGTATTTCCTCATTCCATCCCGAGCAGTTTCTGCTCACTATATAAAAATAAATTTCGTTAATTTTCGTTTAAATCAGACATAATGTGTTGGTAATTGTTTTCTGTTAAATTATTTGAGGTTATATATTTTCTTATAAACCGAACTCTACAATATTCATATATAGGACATATCTACGCACAAAACGTGATAAATAGTTATATTTTGATTTAAATTACATACCATGCATATTTTGTTTGGATCCCAGCTATAATAATACCTTTTTATACCTAATTTACAAAATTTTCATCCGAATTCCGAAAGCTAATTTAATCGTAACAAAACGCTACTGACCTCTATTGGTATACACGTAAAGCTATATGAAAGAGAAGCGTTTTTCATTTAGTAGATATGGAAATATAAACAAATATGCTGTAGAAAATGTTTTACAAATGCGTGATACATAAATTTCCCATTACCGTTCTTAAAATGGCTAGAATATTATAAAACGTCAAATAAAAAAACTCATAAAACGAATCATATCCTACTTTTAAATTGTAAAGAAAATACGCTTTGCATTTTATTGTAACTACCGCCGTATTAAACTATTGATATTTTATCAGTTTCAGGGCTTCTGAGCCATTCATTTTTTCTAGTTTGCTTTATTAGTGTATTTGCCATATGGCAACATACACTATTGGCGTCGGTCGGATGGCGGGACCTAGGGGTCGGACCAAAATTTCTCGACGTTTCATAACCTCCTAAACACTTTGGCACCATTTTTAAAAATGTTTATATATATATGTATATATATATATATATATTTATATATATACGTATATATATATATATATATATATATATATATATATGTGTGCGGGCAATAACTTTCGAAAGAGTTAATTGATTTCAACTAAATTTGGCCCACGCATTAAAATCCATCACCGCAAGAAGCCTATTTAAAATGGGCCTAATCAGGTCATTTTAAGGGTAGTTTTTAGGGGTTGAAAATTGTTTTTGGGCCCCAAAGCACCGAAAAAATTCGCCGAATCGTTTCAAAATTGAAATTTATCCCTCTGGTAGTAATTAAAATGTGTCCATAGAATTTTAATAAAATCGGCCCGACAGGACCGGATTTACAAATTTTATGAAAACACTATTTTGCAGATAGGGAATTTTTTATGAAAGATGTATATAATTTGGTATATAGGTTCGATTGATAATAATATTACAATTAAGAAAAAAAATATTATTTTAAGGGGTGTATTAAGGAGTAAAATGTTTTATTTTGCCCAAAAACCAACTTAAGTGCCCATAATAAAGCCATACTGTCTGTATAGCAAATGCACTATATTGTCGGCAGGGTCTTGGCACTGCGACCCGGGTTTTTATTTGTTGTACAACTATACCTTCAAAATACAAGGTGATGAACTGCTCAGGTGTGATAGGGGCTTAGCGTATATAATCATAAATATACAATGTCTTGCCTCTGTTGATTTTTATAAACCAAAAAATTAATTGCAACAAAAATAACCACTGTTAAATTATTCTTCGTAAAAATGTATGTATGCTACAACCTAAAATTAACTCTTCTTGTATGGGATATCGAAATTTGATTTGGCTCAAGAGTAAAGAGGCTTTGCTACCTGACCATTCAACGGGTTGTACCAAATTTTAAAATTATCCAAGAAAGATTTTGTTATTTTCACCGTATTACTTTATTAATGAACAAAAATAGAATACTGAGATATTCTGGAAAATGACCCAAATTATCTTCACCATTTTTCATCAATCGATATGTTACCCTACTGCCATAAATAAGGGTAGTTTACTGATGAAGAAAACAAATAGAAAACTGTAATATTCTCCCAGTTTGGATTTTCCTGAAACAAATGAAAAGCATCGTACTGTAGCGCTATTAATAATATATCGATTCATGAAAAATTATGGATATAGTTTGAGCCGTTTTCGAAAAAATCCTAAATTTCTATTTTTTGCATCAGTAAACTACTTTTATGCTTATCTGATTTCTGAACTAAAGCTTCATGAAAGTGACAAAATACGTGTTGCGTCTATATTTTATGTCTTTTTCAATGACTTCTTCGAAACCTAAAACGATCCTGTTATTTTAATTTTTTTCTTTTTTTTCTTTCTATGTAGTGTATATTATGTTCTATTTGGGATTATATTTTTCATTGATGATTTTATATTTGTATTAATAATAGTTTTCTTTGCTTGTTTCAGGTAAGTCCTTTACTCTCGTAAGAAGGTATTTAAATAATAATATATTGGTAAGTGTCCTTACTAAAAATGACTACTTTCTTCCATTGCTTTTTTTTTTTGTTTTTTTTAATGTGTAAACATCTTAGATTTCGCCTCGCGGAACGGACTAATTAGAATTTAGAATTAGAAATTATTGATCTGCAAAATATAAGTTACAGCAAAATGTAATTCACTTTACAATAGGATTTAAATCAGCGTTGCCAGATTTTTTTTTTTGCCAAGTCGGGATTTTGTAACTTTTTGAGTGAAAAAAGCGGGATTCTTTCGTCGAAAGCGGGACATAGTAAAAAAACGTATATAATCAGAAGTTTGTAAATATTTATCTTTTTATTTGAGTTCAAAATAAATAGCAAAAATAGCCATAGAAAATGTATTTTAATAAAAATATGATATTTTAAATCAGATTTACCCTATCGTTAAATAGTTGAGTCTTATTCGTCTTCTGAATAAAAAAAAACCCGGGTCGCAGTGCCAAAACCCTGCCGACAATATAGTGTATTTGCTAATATAGGCAGTGTGGTTTTATACTTTTATTATGTGAAATTAAGTTTGTTTTTGGGCAAAATAAAAAATTTAACCCCTTAATACACCCCTTAAAATAACATTTTTTTCTTAATTGTAATATTATTATCAATCTAACGTCTACACCGAATTAAATACACCCTTCAATAAATAAGTCACTATCTGCAAACTAGTGTTTTCATAAAATTTGTAAATCCGGTCCTGTCGGGCCGATTTTATTAAAATTGTGGGGACACTTTTTAATCACTACCAAAGGGTTAAATTTCAATTTTGAAACGATTCGGAGAATTTTTTCGGTATTTTGGGGCCCAAAAACAGTTTTCAACCCCTAAAAACTACCCTTAAAATAGCCCGATTAAGCCCATTTTAAATAGGCTTCTTGCGGTGATGGATTTCAACACGTGGCCCAAATTTCGATGAAATCAATTAACTCTTTCGAAAGTTATCGCGCGTATACATATATATATATATATATATATATATATATATATAAACATTTTTAAAAATGGTGCCAAAGTGTTTAGGAGGTTATGAAACGTCGAGAAATTTTGGTCCGACCCCTAGGTCCCGCCATCCGACCGACGCCAATAGTGTATGTTGCCATATGGCAAATACACTAAAAAATAAAAAAACAGCATTTCAAACAATAGTCTGAGGAGTGAGTGTTACAAATTGCAACTTACAATAAGAGAATGATTATTTACGCACGGTCGAGTTATCCCCGAAAAGCGGGACTGAGCCTGTCCCGCACGGGACATTTAATTTTGATTTAAAAATCGGGACGTCTGGCGACGCTAATTTAAATATACTTATTTGTTTTAAAACGACACAAAAATAAGTTGTGGTACCAGATCCATCTGAATGTAAAGACCTGAATGGAAATTCAACCGTCAGACGTGTCTATTACTGTAGACGATGATGACCTTAGATGTTGAGCGTCTATAATCTACAATCACTCTATTACTGTAAGGTTTATAACTAATCATTAATTTGGCACTGAGACACTTTATCTCATTTGGTTTTGATATTTTAAAAATGAAATTAAATAAATGCAGCAAGCGTCGCTCGGCCATATTCAAAATTTCAAAATTATTTCGGCCTGAGGCCGTTGTTTTCATGCAGGAAGTCAACTGTATAAAATTGAATATCTATTCTGTATCTATAATTTTAGAGTCTACGTAGACTCAGTTTCTTGATTTCCTCGATCTAATCTCAAAGGTACTTACTGACTTCATTGAGAGATTACATGGTATTACGGCGTCACATCCGTTGCATGTCTCTCGCTATTCGATTGTTTCAGACAGTTCCCTCCACAGCCGTCTGACGATTTGCTTTATTTAAAAGCTGCAAAAATAAAAAAATCGGGTCGCAGTGCCAAAACCCTGCCGACAATATAGTGTATTTGCTAATACAAGCAGTGTGGCTTTATTACGAGAACTTGTTTGTTTTTGAACAAAATAAAAAAAATTCCCCTTGATACATCCCTTTAAGTAATATTTTTTCTCAGGGAAAATATTGTTATCAATCAAATATCTGCACCAAATTAAATACACCAAATACGCAAACTGGTATTTTTATGAAATATGTAAGTCCGATCCTGTCGGGTCGATTTTAATAGAATTCTAGCAGCACTTTTTAGTCTTTATTAGAGGGTTAAATTTCAATTTTGAAACGATTCTGAGAATTTTTTCGGTATTTTTGGGTCCAAAAACACTTTCAATCTCTAAAACCTACCCTTAAAATGGCTCGTTTAGGCCCATTACTTAGAATGATGTGAAATATGGAAAAATTCTGGTTCTGTCTCTAGACCCCGTCATCCGACCGACGCTAATAATGTATGTGCCATATGAATTAACGCTGCTGTTTCAGTATTACGCGGTTTCTGAAACAAAAAAGTTTAGCCACTATAACGTAAATTATGGACCAATTTATACAAAATGATTCAAATGTTGATAGAAGTTCAAAGGCAAGACGAAGTGTCATTGATGCAATATGTTTCAGCAACAGCTTGCTAAATGTAACAGAAAACGGCAAACGACATTAGAAAAATAAAATATGTATGTTAAATGAGGAACCTTTTTCAACACAAACATAACTTCTTACACGACCTTTTATTTGATTTTCATAAATGTTTTATGAACAAAAATTAATATTAGTAATTAATAAATCTATAATTAATGTGATAAAAAAGTATTTAACAATAAATGTTACAAAATTAAACCAAAAAAAAAAAACTAACAACAAAAAGTACACACTAAAATCGAATGTTCTGAAACCGAAAATATAATTTAGAAAAGTCACGAAAACCCAAAATTTAGAAAACATTTTGTTAGTGTATTTGCCATATGGCAACATATACTATTGGCGTCGGTCGGATGGCGGGACCTAGGGGTCGGACCAAATTTTCTCGACGTTTCATAAGCTCCTAAGCACTTTGGCACCATTTTTAAAAATGTTTATATATATATGTATATATATTTATATATATATATTATATATATACGTATATATATATATGTGTGCGGGATTTAACTTTCGAAAGAGTTAATTGATTTTAACAAAATTTGGGCCACGTGTTGAAATCCATCACCGCAAGAAGTCTATTTAAAATGGGCGTAATCGGGCCATTTTAAGGGTAGTTTTTAGGGGTTGAAAAATGTTTTTGGCCCCAAAATACCGAAAAAATTCTCAGAATCGTTTCAAAATTGACATTTAATCCGTTAGTAGCAATTAAAAAGTGCCCCTAAAATTTTAATAAAATCGGCTCAACAGGACCGGACTTACAAATTTTTTGAAAACACTAATTTGCAGATAGTGACTAATTTATTGAAGAGTGTATTTAATTCGGTGTAGACGTTAGATTGATAATAATATTACAATTAAGAAAAAAAATTTTATTTTAAGGGGTGTATTAAGGGATTAAATTTTTTATTTTGCCCAAAAACAAACTGAATTTCACATAATAAAAGTATAAAACCACACGGCCCTTTACAAGCAAATACACTATATTGTCGGCAGGGTTTTGGCACTGCGATCCGGGTTTTTTAAACTGAGATGAGTTACAGGAAACCACGCAGAGTCCGAAAAACAATTTTTGCAAAACACAAAGGAGCACGTGACCATTAGAGACAAACTAATTTCTTGTGAATGAATCATTGATGAGTAGACAAACGGTATTCTGCATGGGCCTAAACAATGGCGACCGACGTGTCTGTTGGGACAGATGTTTTATAATCAAAAGATTCAATACATATTGTTTAAATTGCACAACACACATTGTCCGTTCCCAAATGTTGCATAGTCCTTCGGGCGAGCGTTATCATCGTGTCCGACTATGCTAAATGCTGCGAACGCATGAGACGGTGAGAGCTGGCGTTCTTGTCTTCCAAGAGCCCGTGAGTGCCAGACTTTCGTTATTTTATAAAAGCTTAAAGTTTCTCAGCGCATGCTTCCAACACAGGGAGGAACGATGGGTGATTATGTACGTTGGGTCATCGTGGCTTTGGCAGGTAACGGGTAGCAAAGTTGTATAAAATACCGACGTAATTTCGTCAAATTATAAAGCGTAAGTTTTTTATATTTTTCTTAAATGTCGTTCTACACGTTTCGTTATATTTCAGGTCGAATATTAGTCTGATTACTCTTTTCTGCAGTACAAATAATCTATTGATTTGGCATGCTTGACCCCATATAACAATATTATAGCTAATGTGCGGATAGACTAGTGCATAGTAAGTATTAATTAACTGGTCTCGATTCAGTATTTTTTTTAGCTGTTTGATAGCAGCTTTGTTAATTTTTTTCCAAATGTAATCCAAATGTGTTTCCCAATCTAGTTGATCATCAACCATTATACCTAGAAATTTACAGTGTTTTTCATTTTTTATATTATAACCATTTAACTTAGTTAATAATATTGACTCTACCAACAGTAATAGAATATTAAACAAAACGAAATCACTTGCGATTACTGTTCAAAACATTTTTTTATTTACAAAACGTTTCGACCAAATTTTGGTCCTTTTCAATTTATTAAAATATAAAATAAATTATAATAAACAATTATAATTTATTTTATATTTTAATAAATTGAAAAGGACCAAAATTTGGTCGAAACGTTTTGTAAATAAAAAAATGTTTTGAACAGTAATCGCAAGTGGTTTCGTTTTGTTTAACATTTAACTTAATGTTTAAAGGCATTACATTCTTATTTTTGTGAAAAAACAAACAAGAATTTTTTCCAATTTTTAAAATTAATTTATTTTTGCAACACCAATAATAATAGAAAACAAGATCACGGGTAATTGAAATAATGAAAATAAATCAATTTAAACATTCATTGATCGCAACGTTTCGTCTTTTTTATTAAGACTTTTTCAAGCTCTCAATATGCTTAAACGGTATAGTTAAACTATATGATATAATATACAATTTGGCATTACAAAAACAATTATTAAAAATGTAATGCCAAATTGTATATTACATCATAGTTTAACTACCGTTTAAGCATATTGAGAGCTTGAAAAAGTCTTAATTAAAGAAAAGACGAAACGTTGCAATCAATGAGTGCTTAAATTGATTTATTTTTATTATTAGTGTATTTGCCATATGGCAACATACACTATTGGCGTCGGTCGGATGGCGGGACCTAGGGGTCGGACCAAAATTTCTCGACGTTTCATAACCTCCTAAACACTTTGGCACCATTTTTAAAAATGTTTATATATATATATGTATATATAGATTTATATATATATATGCGTATATATATATATATATATATATATATATATATATATATATATATATATATATGTGCGGGCAATAACTTTCGAAAGAGTTAATTGATTTTAACGAAATTTGGCCCACGTGTTGAAATCCATCACCGCAAGAAGCCTATTTAAAATGGGCGTAATCGGGCTATTTTAAGGGTAGTTTTTAGGGGTTGAAAAACGTTTTTGGGCCTCAAAATACCGAAAAAGTTCTCCGAATCGTTTCAAAATTGACATTTAACCTTCCAGTAGTAATTAAAAAATGTCCCTAAAATTTAAAAAAAATCGGCCAGACAGGACCGGACTTAAAAATTTTATGAAAACACTACTTTGCAGATAGTGAATTATTTACTGAAAGTTGTATATAATTTGGTATAGAGCTTCGATTGATAATAATATTGCAATTAAGAAAAAAAAAAGTTATTTTAAGGGGTGTATTAAGGAGTCAATTTTTTTATTTTGCCGAAAAACCAACTTAAGTTCGCATAATAAAGCCACACTGCCTGTATTATCAAATACAGTATATTGTCGGCAGGGTTTTGGCACTGCGACCTGGGTTTTTTCCAATTACCCGTGATACTGTTTTCTGTTATAACATATATCTGGAATTGAACTTTGAAGATGAACCAATAATAATAATTTAGTAAGAATTTGCCCACCCAACTAATGTATATTTGATTTTGAAAAAGGTGAATTTAAATATGTTGCACTTCCCTTTGGTATTGCAATATACTCGTACACTACGTACTATACGTGCCGACATATGTACTTGTCTAGTACTGGTTGTACACACATATAAACCAATACCGCATGTCAGTAGGAACCCCTCTTGTGTATCAATTATGTATGAAAATGTTAATAAGTATACATATGCATGTTTGAATGTTGGTATCTCTGCACACAATACAGTTAAACCGGCGTTATTAGTGTATTTGCCATATGGCAACATACACTATTGGCGTTGGTCGGATGGCGGGACCTAGAGGTCGGACCAAAATTTCTCGACGTTTCATAACCTCCTAAACACTTTGGCACCATTTTTGAAAATGTTTATATATATATGTATATATATATATATATATATATATATATATATATATATATATATATATATATATATATATATATATTTATATACGTATATATATATATATATATATATATGTGCGGGCAATAACTTTCGAAAGAGTTAATTGATTTTAACGAAATTTGGCCCACGTGTTGAAATCTATCACCGCAAGAAGCCTATTTAAAATGGGAGTAATCGGGGCATTTTAAGGGTAGTTTTTAGGGGTTGAAAAAAGTTTTTGGGCCTCAAAATACCGAAAAAATTCTCAGAATCGTTTCAAAATTGACATTTAACCCTTTAGTAGTAATTAAAAAGTGTCCCTAAAATTTTAATAAAATCGGCCCGACAGGACCGGACTTACAAATGTTTTGAAAACACTAATTTGCAGATAGTGAGTTATTTATTGAAGGGTGTCTTTAATTCGGTGTAGACGTTAGATTGATAATAATATTACAATTAAGTAAAAAAATGTTATTTTAAGGGGTGTATTAAGGGGTTAAATTTTTTATTTTGCCCAAAAACAAACTTAATTTCACATAATAAAAGTATAAAACCACACGGCCCTATACAAGCAAATACACTATATTGTCGGCAGGGTTTTGGCACTGCGACCCGGGTTTTTTTAAAATGGAAGTGCAAATACGTTTTGTAATACTTGTAATGTAACTTTTGAATTAAAAAAAAACATACAAAATTTTTTTTTCTTTAATAATTTATTATAAATACCAGGGTTGATCAATAAATTACCCGCGTTTGACGACAGATAGCGTTAACGAGTGAATTTGACTTTATCATCGTGTACTGCAGACTTTTAAACTACCTCGTGCTGAGTTGTCGGTAAATTCATAGGTTAGGTTATTTTTGGCAGCCAGTTATATCATTCGTGTTTTGTATTTTTCGACAAAATGGAAAAAGAGCAACTTAAGTTGTATTTCTTCGCATATTTTTTAAAAAACGAATTACGGATCGATATTGCTCTTTTTCAATTTTGTCGAAAAATATAAAACACGAATGATACAACTGGCTGTCAAAAATAACCTAACCTATGAATTTATCGACAACTCAGCATGAGGTCGTTTTAAAGTCTGCAGTACACGATGGTAAAGTCAATTTCACTCGCTAACGCCTTCTGTCGTCAAACACGGGTACTTATTGATCAACCCGCGTAACGTTGGAAAATGAGCAGGAAAAAAATTGGAGCCATAGATAATTATTAACAAATTCATTAAAATGTATCAAACTGTAAAATATCACGTCACTACAAAACGCGCCAGGAATGTTTGTGACGTAATATTCAAAGCGTAGTATAATAATATATTATTGGAGATGTAAGTCGTAACTCGTAGATATAAAAATCATTCGAATGGTTTTGAATAACCTCTCGAGACTTCTCAAGATCTTTCAATAATCGAATAGTTCGACAATTTTCACTCGAAAAATCCCATCTTTAGATTGATTGATATATTATGTTAAGATAGGGTTGCCATCCGTCCGGGTTTCCCCGGATTTGTCCTAGTTTAGAGGGCATCCGGAGAGCGTCCGGGCGGGGCTTCATTTGTAGTCCGGGTTTAAAAATTTAAGAATAAAAAATTCTAACTGATTATTAAAACAATTTGTAACAAACTGTAATAAGATTCTGTTTTGTTAGGTACATTTAAAATGATGATAAAAGATGACTAAATTTAATTTTAAGGTCTGAAAATAAATAAAAAGGTGATTTATGACATTTTCAACTGTTTTTTATTACACTATGTTTAAAAAAAAACCTGCTAACATGTCCGGGTTCTGGGCTCTAAAATCCGGGGTTTTCACACGTCTTGTCCTGGTTGCCAAATTTTAGAGATGGAAATCCTATGTTAAGAGGATAGTGGATCAATCAAAAGCTATTAAGGAATATCCAGTTGCAACGTTTCGTTTTAATTTTAAAACTTCCTTAAGGTCTTGGAAAATAACATTAGTCTAGATAATGTTCATTGCGGTAATAAATTATGTTGTTACTATATATTTAACTAACGGCCCAGTTCGGCTTCGCCCGGGTGTAAATGTAATATATAGGATATAAAAGATGAGAATCATTATCATTAAATTCTCAACGTGTATTGAATTTGCGCGAATTCAATCGCTTTTATTTGTGAATGTTCAAAAATCGAAGAAAAATCTTATTTCCCAAAAAGAAATTTTAAAAATTCTGTTGATCCGATCGCTACCAAACTTCAGAAGATCACCCGCTGGGCTAATCTAAAGATTGTCTGAAAAATTCATCAAAAATGGTGTACCCGTTTGGAGTCCATAGATTACATATACATCGTCTTTTATCTATAAAGATTATTAAAATGTAAAAAGTGGTTATTGTGACATAACGATAATAGTTAGACATATAGTATCACGAAGTTTTTTGTAGTTATTGATATGTTCTTTAATATTGTAGAACATACTTTTGTTCTATCATCAATAGTTTCCGCAGCGCATGCGACGAAAGATGTTTTATGGCATTTTTTTACACCTTGGGTTACGTTACTAAAGTTTTAGTAAGGATCCCTAATATTTTCTAGCAATAAATATAGCCTATGTTACTCAGGGTGAATGTAGCTTTCCAATGGTGAAAGAATTTTTTAAATCGGCACAGTAGTTTTTGAGTTTATTCATTACAAACATACACACACACACAAAAATACAAATCTTTCCTCTTTATAACATTAGTGTAGATATTTTCTTTTGGCATATTGACGGTCTCAGGAATCTATACGTTCACCCTACATATTATGTGTGTTTTACTGTAGCAGGTACGACGACGTCCCTGCTGAAACATGCGCGTGTCGCATTAAAGATGCGTTCGCATAAATACTCACGCACGGAGTGCCGCATCACTGATTGCATACACGAAACCTTGACCTGTCACACGTATTTTACGACAAGCTAGCGTTTTCTCTAACCAAAGATCTAGAATACAAAAGGATTTGTTTTTCTGTACATACAGAACTGTGGAAGTCAATATTTTTATTTTTAACGCGCTTTTATTAGCTTCACCTAGGGATGTCGGAAGTGCCAAAAAGTATCGATATATATCGTATCGATATTTTTTTTAAGTATCGATATCGGTACCGGTATATTTTTTAAAAAATATCGATATATCGGTCCAATTTGAAAGAGAACATTGGCACTCGAAGAAATTTAGTATACATATTGGCTAGTTTAATACAATCTCAAATAGCAATTAACATTATTTCTAATAAATCAACTAATAAATATTTAATTGAAATCAAAAACAATGATAAGATTTCTTTTTTGTTTATTAATGATAGATAGATAGATAGATAGATACTTTATTGGTGTTATAACTAGGTTTACACACGTCAGGTACAGTTTAAAATTTAAAATATAATATTAAAAAAATCGTCTATTCAGTAGAGACTATTTTTAACAAGATGCTTTTTTACACGAGTTTTAAATTGTTTTTCTGGCAAATCTTTAACCGACTGTGATAGAAAATTAAATAATTTAGGACCATAGTAGTTTATTCCTGTTCTAATTTTATGGATACGGTAAAAATCTATATGTATGTCCATATTGAACCTTGTATTGTGGGAATGAAAGTTACTATTATTATTAAATTCAGTCAAATTTACTTTAACGTTCATAAGGCAGTGAAGAATGTAAATGGACGGCACAGTTAAAATTTTAGAGATTGCATAATACTCTTTACAGTCCTGTCTGTAAGGTAATGAATGAATTATACGCAGCGCTCTCCTTTGTAGACCAAATATTCGATTTGCATGAGGCGAATGACCCCATACCAAAATAGCATATGATATTACTGATTGGAAATGAAATCTCTAATACACATAAGAACAGATAATTTTAGAGATTAATCGAATAATTAATAAAGACAGAGATGGTGAACCTATGGGATGTGTGCCAGAGGTGACATTGGACAGAAAATTGTTGGTACAGCATGAATTGAGGTGTGAATCGAAATAATTAAAAATATTCTAGATGTTGTAGAAATAAAATGAAATATTGCATGAACAGACATTTTGACTGTTTATTATTCCGAAAATATCGAAAAATCCGGTGAAAAAGAAACGTGTCTGATATGTGCTTTATTCACTGTTGTTGTTTTTGGAACGCACTTAAAAGTGTTCCAAAAACATATGTATACTAAATTTCTTCGAGTGCCAATGTTCTCTTTCAAATTGGACCGATATATCGATATTTTTTAAAAAATATATCGGTACCGATATCGATACTTGAAAAAAATATCGATACGATATATATCGATACTTTTTGGCACTTCCAACATCCCTAGAGTGCATATAGTGGTAGTGGACAACCGACTTTACAAAACAATTTGACAAACTGCGCTCCGTGTTGTACGTTTTCTATTTAATGCATATGCATGCATACACTAACAGATTTAACTACAAAGCACCAGGGGTTAACTGTTAACGGTGACATCGGGGTGTTGTCTGCATTTGATTTAAACCCGTTCAACTTTGATTTTGAGCTCTGCACGGACACCTAAAGGAAGAACCTATCACAACATCTATCTCATATACATAATTTGAGGAGATTGGTTTCAAAAAACTTTTATAAAGTCAAGCTTTTATTGCAGTCTACTAAAAAGGATAAAAATAATTTTTAATTAATATAATAATTAAGTAAGAAGTATATATTCCAGCATAGCGGCTGAAAGGCGTATCTAAAAAATCATAATTATAAAAGCGTGGGTTGTAAGCTCTATAATAGTCACGGCCCACGCTTTTATAATTATAAACTTAAATTATTAAAAATTATAGCTAACAGACTTCACAGATGTTTAAATTAGATAAAGTATATACTTCTTACTTAATTACTCAATTATTATATATTTCGTTCTGTTCGTTACAATACTTGAAAAAATTCTGAAATAAGAACGAAGCGTTGTACAAAAATAATTAAAAAATCAATAAGTAAATTATCCAATTTTTTAAACATCTGTGAAGTCTGTTTGCTATAATTTTTAATAATTTAAGTTCATAATTATAAAAGCGTGGGCCGTGACTACCATAGAGCTTGCAACCCACGCTTTATAATTATGATTTTTTATACACCTCTTAGCCGCGATACTGGAATATATACTTCTTACTTAGTTACTCAATTATTAGTGTATTTGCCATGTGGCAACATACACTATTGGCGTCAGTCGGATGGCGGGACCTAGGGGCCGGACCAAAATTTCTCGACGTTTCATAACCTCCTAAACACTTTGGCACCATTTTTAAAAATGTTTATATATATATGTATGTATATATATATATATATATATATATATATATATATATATATATATATATATATATATATATGTGTGCGGGCAATAACTTTCGAAAGAGTTAATTGATTTTAACGAAATTTTGTCCGCATGTTGGAATCCACTACCGGAAGAACCCTATTTAAAATGGACCCAATCGGGCCATTTTAAGGGTAGTTTTTAGGGGTTGAAAAATGTTTTTGGGCCTCAAAATACTAAAGAAATTCTCAGAATCGTTTCAAAATTGAAATTTAACCCCCTGGTAGTAATTAAAAAGTGTCCCCAAAATTTTAATAAAATCGGCCTGACAGAACAGGATTTACAAATTTTATGAAAACACTACTTTGCAGATAGTAACTTATTTATTGAAGGGTGTATTTAATTGGGTGTAGACGTTAGATTAATAATAATATTACAATTAAGAAAAAAAATGTCATTTTAAGGGGTGTATTAAGGGGTTAAATTTTTTATTTTGCCCAAAAACAAACTTAATACCACATAATAAAAGTATAAAACCACACGGCCGTATACAAGCAAATACACTATATTGTCGGCAGGGTTTTGGCACTGCGACCCGGGTTACAGTACTTGAAAATGTTCTGAATAAAAAATAAATTGCTACAATTGTTTTTGTTGTGATTTTTATTCAAATTTATAATAATGACATAAAAAACATGTCATTTTGCCAAAAGAAACTCATTTTCGCAAAACAAAAACACTAGCACGTTTCGAATTTCGCGAAATAAACTCATTTATCAGTTTCTCCAGATCGAGCTCGTCGGTCATATCCGAATAAATATGTAAGAGAGCGACGTTGTTGAGACGATTTTGCAACATTGTTGATCTTAAATACGTTTTCAGTCGACGAAGGCCAGAAAAACTTCGCTCATTTGAACAGGATGACCCTGTAATCGTGATTAGTAGACGAACAAAGCGTACGAACTCTGGAATCAGCCCTCTACCCCATTTGCATTTTTGAAATTTGTAAATGGACATAGTTAATGATATATGATCTTTTCCTACTCGGGATTTCTCGAGTGGGTCGAGCTACCCACTCAACCCACTGTACCTGTCGGGCCTGAACACAACCGTGTTTGAAATTAAGCTCCCCTTTAAAGTTAAGCATAATTCACTCTCATTAGCGTTGTCTCTAAGCGAAACTACAAACTTTGCAGTGGAGGAGTTGTTTTTTTATCGTATGGTAATGTAACCTTTGAACATTGGATAATTAAGACATATAATATAGATTCACGGCGCGTCGGCAGCCGTCGTAATTTATACCGACCTGAATTTAAAATTACGTAGCTCATCCGAGTTTTGCCAACTATTTGTAGCTTTCCATCCCAATTTGCCTGTGTAGGAATTTGGTTTGGCAACAAAATTTCATGGCCAGAAGTCCCTTCTATAATTCAGCTAGATCTTCGACTTCTTTTATGTTTTCGCTCACTGTTCTCATCAAGATGAAATATCCTTTGTACTTTTAAATAGTTAAGTAATTTTGTAGCAAACGATAGGTATTATTAGTGTATTTGCCATATGGCAACATACACTATTGGCGTTGGTCGTATGGCGGGACCTAGGGGTCGGACCAAAATTTCTCGACGTTTCATAACCTCCTAAACACTTTGGCACCATTTTTAAAAATGTTGATATATATATATATATATATATTTATATACGTATATATATATATATTTATATGTGCGAGCAATAACTTTCGAAGGAGTTAATTCATTTTAACGAAATTTGGCATACATGTTGGAATCCATCACCGCACGAAGCCTATTTAAAATGGGCCCAATCGGGTCATTTTAAGGGTAGTTTTTAGGGGTTGAAAAAAGTTTTTGGGCCCAAAAATACCGAGAAAATTCTCAGAATCGTTTCAAAATTGAAATTTAAGCCTTAAGTAGCAATTAAAAAGTGCTCCTAAAATTATAAGCAAATCGGCCCGACAGGACCGGACTTACAAATTTTATGAAAACACTAGTTTGCGTATACGAATTTTTTTTAATTTGGTGCAGATGTTGGATTGATAACAATATATCAATTAATAAAATTATTATTGTAAGGGGTGTATTAAGGGGTTCAATTTTTTTTTATTTTGTCCAAAAACAAACTTAATTTCATTTAATAAAGCCACAATACCTGTATTAGCAAATACACTATATTGTCGGCAGGGTTTTGGCACTGCGACCCGGGTTTTACTGCTTATGAATGTAGTCTTACAATCTACAGTAAAACCTCGCTTAACGCTGTTCCAGTATTAAGCGGTTTCTAAAAAAAAAGTTTAGCCACTATAACGTAAATTATGGATCAGTTTATACAAAATGATTCAAATGTTGATAGAAGTTCAAAGGCAAGACGTAGTGTTATTGATGCAATATCTTGCTATCGACAACAGCTTGCTGAACGAAACCGAAATTGGCCAACAATATTAAATGACTTCTTCACAAAAAACAAAATATGTCTAATGAGGAACCTTTCTCATCACTCGACCTTTTATTTGATTTTTATATATGTTTGTAAACAATAAATTAGCAATAAATAAATCTATAATTAATGTGACAAAAATGAATATAACAATAAACAAAATTAAACAAAAAAGAAACTAACAAATTTTCTTATTCTGGAATCTGTTTCATTTATCTATTATCTAAGTATTAAGATGACCTCGTTTAGTGCTGTTTCGTATAGCGCAGGAACTTATTAGAACTCATCTCTCGCGTTAAGCGGGGTCTTACTGTAATTAATTTGGTAATGAATAAACAAATATGTATATATGTATAATAACAGACATTTCAGTTGAAAAATAGCCAAATAAAAGAAATAATTAAAGTAAGTACTGTAGATTTTTTTGACAATCAACTTTCAAGAGCGTTAGGAATAAGGTACTAAAAAATTCTCACCTCTATATCATTATCGGAACATCGCTAACTAGCCTTGGAGCGAACCCAAACTAAATTTTCCTAATTTCACTTTAAAGCGCTACCTGTATGAAAAAATATAGGGCAAAAATTCGAGTACAAAGTACGTGTCAAAAATTATTTCTCAAATGTTTTCACTGTCTTTTTGGGCCCTAAATTCGCGCACTAGATATTCGTCTTGGAAACCAAAAGTTAAAACGTTATTTCCTTTTCAACAGTCGAATTTACTATATTTTTTATCGAATTTTAAATTGACAATACATATACAATATACATACATTACAATAATAATAATAATAATATTTGATAAATAAATTGACAAAAGTGGTTGAAACATTGTTATTTATTTCAATAAATAAATTTGAACAGTAAAGCAAGTAGCTCCATTTCGTAAATAATATTGTTTATTTGTTTTTTTTTTTTTTGTATTTTTCCTCCATGTACCATAATAGATGAATTTAACATGCATTTTGGTTGCACATTTCATAACAGTTGCAAAATATGATTGTTATTAATGCATGAAATAAAAAGTAATCCTCGTAATTATTAAAAGTGTATATTAATCCGCTTACACATTTATGAATTAAAATGATTATACTGTTCGTGGAGAATTAACACATTTGCACAGTATAGCTTTAATATTTTATTTCGTTTTTTACTAATGCTTTGTTTCTGTTAATTTTTATATCTGCACTACACAAAATAAAATAATAATTGTGTATGCTATTCTGTTTTAAAACGAATCTTAGACCAATCTAACCTCTATATAATAAACTTTATTATAACAAATTACTTGACATAACGAATATTTTCTAATTCCCTTCAGTTTTGTTACTATGTTACTAGTATTAATATAGATTTCTATTCAGTACTATTCCTTCGAACATGTATTGATAATTGACTTTTTTTCTTTTTCATCCTTGGTAATTAATATAAAAATGATTTGTCGGGAAAAAGGACTTTTTAAGTAAACACTTATTTGTTATTTATAGCGACGTTTCGTCCCTTGCTTAAATGTTTCATTACGAAATATATAAACTTGATAAATAAAATAAAATAGCTTGAACATCAACCGTAAAAATATTTAAAAAAAAACGGAATTATTGCAAACTTTTTAATGAACAATTGTTTAACTCAAACTTATATTCACATGTGTATTTGAACTTTTATATCTACTTGATCAAAACAGTTAATAGTTATAAAGCTTGAAAAAGTCCCAAGCAAGGGATGAAACGTCGCTATAAATAACAAAAAAAACCCGGGTCGCAGTGCCAAAACCCTGCCGACAATATAGTGTATTTGCTTATACAGGCAGTGTGGCTTTATTTTTCGAGCTTAAGTTGGTTTTTGGGGAAAATAAAAAAATTTACTCCTTAATACACCTCTTAAAATAACATTTTTTTCTTAATTGCAATATTATTATAAATCGAACCTCTATACCAAATTATATACAACAGACAGTAAATAATTCACAATTTGTAAACTAGTGTTTTCATAAAATTTGTAAGTCCGGTCCTGTCGGCCCGATTTTTTTTAAATTTTAGGGACACCTTTTAATTACTACTAAAGGGTTAAATGTCAAATTTGAAACGATTCTGAGAATTTTTTTGGTATTTTAGGGCCCAATTACGCCCATTTTAAATAGGCTTCTTGCGGTGATGGATTTCAACACGTGGGCCAAATTTCGTTAAAATCAATTAACTCTTTCGAAAGTTATTGCCCGCACACACACACATATATATATATATATATATATATATATATATATATATATATATATATATATATATATACATATATATATAAACATTTTCAAAAATGGTGCCAAAGTGTTTAGGAGGTTATGAAACGTCGAGAAATTTTGGTCCGACCCCTAGGTCCCGCCATCCGACCGACGCCAATAGTGTATGTTGCCATATGGCAAATACACTAATAAAAATAACAAATAGCAATGGACCCAAAATTGATCCTTGTGGGACTCCACATTTATTAATAACTTTGGGAGACGAACAAGACCTACAGTCATGTTTAATTTCTGAGCTAAAATCATTTACGCTGGCTAAACTGCAGGAGATAAAATATTTATATGAGAAATTTGTTGGTCTTCATTACGTAAAGGTAATATTGTTATATAGGTTCGCTGACCACCACGCTAATGATTTGATTTGAAAATGAATAGGCTGTTGATACTGCGGTACATTATGCACAGTCTACGATTGAAAACCATCCAAGGTAACTACCCTACCGGCTATACACACAGGAAATTGTATTCTGTATAGAGAGATATCGATGAATAAACATGAATTGAATTTCATTATTGCCAATCTCCCTTACACAGTAGCGCTCTGTTTATTCATAGATTGGTAACACTGTAAACTTCATTTTGTATTACAGCTGTTGGCGTGTTTGCATTAAATCTTGACAAAAGTCGTCACGTCGCTCCACTAGAAGAAGTTATGGGATGTATTAATTATAGAAAAATTGGTCGAGTGCAAGTCGGACTCGCATACAAAGGGTTCCATACCACCGAACAATATTTATTAATATTAGTAGATATACCGAGCTGGGTAGAGTAGTGGTACAGCACTAGACTCGCATTCGGGAGGTACGGGTTCGATTCCCGGCAGGGGCAGATGTGACTGGGACTTTTTCCTACTGACTCTCGCCGAGAAACGGTAATTCCTGTACCGGCCATCTTGATTGAGGTTTTCCATGGTTTCCCTCAATTAATTCCAGATAAATATCGAGATGGTTCCTTATTTGAGGCCATGGCCGATTACTTATCAAACTCCTAGTTCAAAAATTAGCTGCCTTATCCTAATTTCCTATAATTCCTTCATTCGCCCATTGCTATTATATAAGTTGAAGTTTAAATTGTAGAAAATAACGGGAGGTGGTAAATGGAAAATAGTAATGGTGCGAATGGCCTGTTATGACATAAAGTCGAGAAACGGACGTTAAACGCATTATTATATTATTATTATTAGTAGATATTTTACATACGATGAAGGATTAAAATGTTGAATTGTGTGCACCGTAGAGTAATTGATTAACTCATTCCGCCGCGAAAGTGAAAAGATTCGGGTTTAAGTCCCGACGGTGACGTGTTGGAATAATAAATTTTTCTAATATAGTGCTACAACAATGAATGTTTCTTAACAATTATAGCAGACAAAAGCTATTATAATAAATAAAATATTTATTAAGTTTATTTTATTTTTATTATTTGTTGTTATAGCGACCATAGTAATACACACTAAGGCGCAGAAATGCCTCAACTAATAGCTTTTAAGAGAGTCCGTCTGATGTTGCTAGTATGCACCATTTTGAAGTTTATAAAAAAAACCGGTCAAGTGCGAGTCGAACTCGCGAGAAGAGAGTTTCGTACTATTCCGTTTTCCGTGAGTACTTTTTGACGTAAGGTTTTCGTTTAGGTTTTCCTGTAAACTATGGGTGAGACCCGACATTGCCTATTTTTTTCAAAATTTTAGGCTCAGTAGTTTCGGTGATAAGGGGGGGGGGGGGGCAGTCTATTGCTAATCTATTTTCTTAAATAACTTTAAAACTATTTATTTTAAAATTATAAAAAATATATTTGAGACCCTTACTACAAGCCCTTTTATTTGATATGCCACACGATACAGTTTGCAAAACTTTTTTTTTAATTTCTTAATTTTTCCCCAAAAATTCCCCTCATGTTGTTATTTACGTTAAGCGTCCGTCTTTGGGTCACCGAGTTACATATGTGTACCAAATTTCAACTTAATCGGTCCAGTGGAAGATAAAGGGGGGTAATTTTTCACCTGTTTTCTCAAATAACTTGAAAACTATTTATTTTAAAATTATAAAAAAAAATATTATTGAGACCCTTACTACAAGCCCTTTCACTTGATATGTCACACGGTACAGTTTGCCTAACTTTTTTTTGTAATTTTCTAATTTACCCCCCAAAAATGACCCCCATGTTCAAAATTCATTTATTACACGTTCGTCTTATGGCCACCGACTTACATATGTGTACCAAATTTCAACTTAATCGGTCCAGTAGTTCGGAGCTGTGACAGAGTGCCAGACAAGACACACGAGTGATCCTATAAGAGTTCCGTTTTTTCCTTTTGAGGTACGGAACTCTAAAAATTGTGATTTAACTACAAATTTACGGTTTCCGGATTTTCCCCTTTACTTATGCTATAAAACATCGCTTCTTGCCAAATTTCATGATTCTAAGTCAACGAGAAGTACCCTATAAGTTTTGACCCCCTTGCGAGTGTCAAAATATGGGTCATAAACGGCCGTATCTTTTGATTGCGTTGACTTAGAAGTTTGATTTTTCCACAGCTCTAAGGGGTTACAGACCTAAGTATTTGATATCAATTTCAACTTGATACCTCCACGCGTTCCTGAGAAAAAGGGTCTTGACAGACAGACGGACAACGAAGAGAGGGTTCTTTTTCGTTTTGAGGTAATGCATAAAAACTGTGCCGCGTATATTATCAAAGTATCAGTGAGTATTATTTTAGAACCGTACTATAGGTACACTGTTAGTTAAAACCAAGCCTACACTAAAAGGCGTTTTCACCAAACAACGCACGGTTTAATAATTAAGTTTTCCATGAGTGAAAACCGGCATTAACTGCGTGGGCAAGACTTGTACTAAAAGAACAAATGAAACGTTATTTTGCGTGTCGTAGTTTACTCACCTCAAGGTTACTAGAAACTAAGGTTGGGCGTTAGCATTGTTGAAGATGTGACATATTCTTCTTTTTGTTGTATTACATTAAAAAGCTCAGTTACGGTTCAAGAAAATATTTTTCTAAAACTGTCATATACAGGCGCAAGTATCGAAAACGTTGAGCTGAAGCGCCGCCATACAAAAAGTATTTATCCGTAAATTTTGATTAAAAATTAAACAAAAAAAATTTACCGACCGTCAATCATGTTGACGTTGTTTCAAAGCTAGAACCGTCAGATGGCAGCATTGCTGCATATACTGAATAAATGTATAATTGTTTTAATTAATTATTTTATAAAAATAAAAGCAATAATAGATTTTTTAGTTTTTGATGTCGGTAGAGCAATCAATTATCTATAAAATGATATAAAATTTATGTGGAGCAATTGTGTGGTTTTTTTCGAAAAAGGGAGGCAAACATCTTAACCTTAGCGTATTAATATATATGATAACGTATATGTATATTTACTAATAAGACGTCTCTTACGTCCAACCTTCTAGTATTCTAGTAACCTTGTACTCACCTACCTGTAGCCTATGTCGGAAATGCCTGTTATACATACTAATCGCTTTGAGAGACGTCTTCGAATCGATTTTGTAAATTGGCGTGCTTAAGAGGGTAGACGCAATGAACTTAAGCTAAATGTCGATCCTTAAGAGATAAACAGATAGACATTCAGACAGTTAAACGAAGACGGAATATAGATCGTGCTTTGTTAAAGATTCAGTCGTTACAGTTAATCTAACTCTACTTGTCAGATTAGCACTACTTCCTGGGGATTATTGTTTAGCACTCAGAACGACAGCACCAGGAACACGGGATCACAGTTTGCTTTAACTTTGTATGTGCGTTTTATACCTCGTTCACGTTGCGATATGAAAAGTTAGAAATTAAAATATCGGTATGATGAACCATAAATCGGTATACATTTGTTTCAAAATAAGTTTAAATATGAAAACGCGGGTCGCAGTGCCAAAACCCTGTCGACAATATAGTGTACTTGCTAATACCGGCGGTGTGATTATATATTATATGAATTTGTTTGTTTTTTGGAGAAAATAAAAAAAATAATCCCTTAAGACAGGGGTCCCCAAACTTTTTCAGTTCGCGGCGCACTTAAAGGTTTAGTATTTTGTCTCGGCGCCCTAGCTAGTCGAAACTGAGTTTTTATATTTATATTGATACAGAAAGAAAGAAAAATTGTATATTTTGTAGCCGCAAATACCTAAGTTTAGTTTCCAGATAATGGTAAACAGAGTAGAGATGGGAAAAACGGGTCTTTTTAATGATCTGCATCTTTGCATCTGGATCCCGTATGTGAGCCGGCTCACTGAACCGGTTCGAAAAGAGCCGAGTTCTGAATATGTTACTGCAATCTGCCACTGAGTTACCTAGTTCAGTCAATCATATCACGACCTGTATAGAATCAAGAATGCATATAGCCAAACATGTGATGCATGAGTCATTTGAGCTGACAGTTGCATCAAAGAAATAACTGATACGTAAGTGTAAAATGTGCTTTTGTGTGTTAAGTGTTTCACTGAGTTATGCGGATTCGTTGATCCATCGGCTCAAAAAAAGTGAGTCGGCTCTCACGGATCTTCTGTCGTAGTCGGCTCTTTGAACCGGTTCAGATCTGAGTTACCCAACTCTAAAACAGAGGTGTCTCACGGCACCTCTCTTTATGCTTTATGGCGCACCAGGGCGCCGCGGCGCACACTTTGGGAACCCCTGCGGCCTAACACACACCGTAAAATAATGTTTTTTTTTTATTTCAATATTTCGTCTTGTTTTACCAATTCATTACCTGCACAAAATTGTATACAGCTTTTAGTGAATATATTCGTAAAAATATTTTCATAAAATCGATCCGATTTTATTAAAATTTTAGGAGACCTTTTAATTAATACTAATAGATTAGAATAAAAGCGTGGTTTTTAGTTCTTTTAAACTACATATCATTAATTATTTCTTTTGTCCACAAATATTGAACCAGCAACAGTGTACTTAAGCAAACATGAAATTAGGTATTCATACTTTGTTTCTATGTTAACATTATGTGAAATATCCATTGTTGATCCTTATTTGCTTTATATGGAAATGTTTAACTCAGACTAATAGGCATCGGGTATTTCATTCAGAATACATCAAAAACCAGAGACGCATTTACATTTGGACTTATTTCACTTGACTAATATTGCTGACACAATCAGCCTCATTTATTTCTCAATCTAATTGTAAACCAGGTTTAGCACTTAATCTAAATTTGATGATTTTTTTAAAGTCAATTCCGGTTCCACTTTATGTGAATGCACTATATGTTCATTAAAATGCATGGTTAATAATCCAAGTACCTTATAAAAGATGCTGGAAAGCACGTACCATTTTAAATATTCTATTTTGGTAACATCGCTTATCTGCTTACCTACTGCTTTTGACCGCAAGTCCCTAGAGTAAGAGTGTGGCCAAAGCATTCGATCGCCGCCATATTGAGCCGCGAGTTGTGGACGTTGCGTATGTAGCGCCTGCCCGAACACTCTATACAGAAGCAGCTGGCAGCTGTACATTTCGTATAAAATGGCTCAATTTGGCGCAACCAATCCGTGTTCCGGCCAGGCCACGTGACCTGTTGGCCACACTCTCACTATAGTCACTCGACAAGTTTTTATTCCTGCGCGTCATGGTTCTGGTTTGAGTCCCGACCGTGGCAGTTATTTGAAAATATTTTTTTTCTACTACAGCATTGTAAAAATGGATGGTTCTTAACAATAGCGATGTTGACTATTTTTGGGAAAGTGTTTTAAATCGTGCAAAAGTACCTAATATAGCCACAAATATTTATTATTTTTATTTAAATACGACTCCAGCCTTAAAAATCATGTATTTTAAATTCCGTTTCAAATTTCACAACAAAACGCCAATACTTGTCACGTGACTGCCGTGACGTCAGACGGTCACAAAGTAGGAGGCTGTGCTCTTAAACACTAGTAAACTGATGACCTGATGAAAGGTTATTTCGTAGTTGTTGCTATAGTTACATGTAATTTGACGTTTCCTATAAACAAATAATGATAAATTACACACTAAATATTAACCAAACAATGAAGCCTTTTTACAGCGTCTGATGCTGTCCATGACCCTCTGACATCTTGCGCTTAGATTGGTGTTCGTTGTCACGCGACTTAAGAGTGATTTAATGAGGTTTTATTTATTAAATATGAATTAAAATTCCTTAAAAGTAAGGAAAAATATTGTGTTTTTTTAGTATTTCTATCATAGAAACTACCAATTAACGTTAAAATTATGTTTTTATTCGAATACAGTCAACATCCCTATTGTAGCAAACGATAGGTATTGGGTATTACACTGCTTATGAATGTAGTCTTACGATCTTATAAAGAGTATAACTAATATGATATACAGTTAGACCTCGCTTAACGCTGCTCTGCTTAACCTATCCTATGTACTTTTAAATAGTTAAGTAATTTTTCATGTCGGTTCAGTAGTTTCCGAGAGTAGCGTTGACTAGCAGACAAATAAACAAATAATACAGTAAGACATCGCTTAACGCTGTTCTAGTATTACGCAGTTTAAAAAAAAAAGTTTAGCCACGATAACGTAAATTATGGATCAATTTACATAAAGTGATTTAAATGTTGATAGAAGTTCAAAGGCAAGATGAAGTGTCATTGATGTAATATCTTGCTATCGACAAGAGCTTGCTGAACGAAACAAAAAAAGGCAAACGACATTAGATGACTTCTTCACAAAAAACAAAATAATATGCCAAATGAGGAACCTTTCTCATCACAAACATAACTTTTTTTTCGAACTTTTATTTGTTTTTCATAAATGTTTTATGAACAAAAATCGATATTAGCAATTAATAAATGTACAATTAATGTGATAAAAAAGTAGTTAACAATAAATGTTACAAAATTAAACAAAAAAAAAACTAAGAAATTTTTCTTATTAAGATGATCTTGCTGTTTCGTATAGCGCATGAACTTATTGGAACGTATTGTAGCAAGCGTTGTTCGCTATCTCGCTATAATGGAATATTTTCTAAATTGTTTTTCCTTAGTTACAAGTAAATTAAAAGCTGTTATTAATAACATTATAAAAATTTAATCTTATGATTACATTTGAGAAAACAATTGATTATGAATATTTATAATTCAATTTTATAGTTTTCATTTATTTTATGTAAGTGCTTATGTAAGTTCTTACAGTATCTCCCGAGTTAAGCGGGGTCTTACTGTACCTACTATTATGTTTTACACCGATTTTTAAATTAAAATCGACATAAAATTGATTTATATCCAACTTGGATTCAATCCGATTTGTACCCGGTTAAAGCCCGTTTGTATTGTTATGGAAGAAGACAGGAACTTAGAGAAGGGATATCCGACAAATAGAAATAGTCGAGTATTTGAAAAAAGTGTATTCTGACGAAATCGAAAACGGTTTTAATGAAAATATTACTAAAGTTCGTGTGTTTCCAGTCCGAGAATTTATTTTTGTTTCGATAACATTTTATGGAGGTAAATGGATGTGTAATTGGCAACGATCTTTCACGTTCCCTCATTCCATCAAACTTCATTTGTTTAAAAATTGAATAGCGTTCATATGTTCAACTCCGTTCATCCAGGTTCAACGTTACTCTCATCCAGCGTTGCCAGACGTCCCGATTTTGGCGGGACGTCCCGATTTTTAAATCAAAATTAAATGTCCCGCGCGGGACAGGCTCAGTCCCGCTTTTCGGGGATAACTCGACCGTGCGTAAATAATTATTCTCTTATTGACTAGTCAAATTACTGTATATTGTACAGCTCCATTGACAATAAAATTCATATTCATATTCTAAGTTGCAATTTGTAACACTCACTCCTCAGACTATTGTTTGAAACGCCATATTTTTCTAATGAATAAACTTTTTTGATTTTGATTTCTGTTTTTTTTATTTTTTTTATTCAGAAGACGAATAAGACTCAACTATTTAACGATAGGGTAAATCTGATTTAAAATATCATATTTTTATTAAAATACATTTTCTATGGCTATTTTTGCTATCTATTGTCACGTAAACGTAATTTGAACTCAAATAAAAAGCTAAATATTTAAAAACTTCTGATTATATACTTTTTTTACTATGTCCCGCTTTCGACGAAAGAATCCCGCTTTTTTCACTCAAAAAGTTCCAAAATCCCGACTTGACATAAAAAAAATCTGGCAACACTGCTCCCATCACACATCAAACAACGTAGTTATTAAAAATCCCCATAATGCTCGATGTTATACAGCGCTTTAAAATTACCAATCATTTAAATACACACAGCTGTTGAAATACCCTGTACAATTATTATCCTGCTAACGCGTTTGCTATTATGTTATCTCTTTGCGTGTTATTTTAAAATTTGTACAGTGCATATCAGGAGTATATTTCCCTATATCTACCTGTAGTTTTTCGAACGCGCGGTGTTATGTAAAACCACGAAATACTGATATGATGAGTTTAAGTGCAATGTTAACCTTTAACAGTGTTGGATCACTTTCACACAGTTTGTGCTGAGACCCAGCGGTAAGAGGCGAGGTAGACAAAAGACATATTGTGGATGTAACCTTCTTTAGCTCTGTCTCGCTCAAATCATCCGCACGTTTCAATTTTTGGCTGCTGCCAACTACGAGGCTAAAAGATGCTATTGCCAGGGTGCCGCTGTTAATTGATTACTCCAATTTTTGGAAATATTTTGAGGATTTAAAAAACTTTTCCGAAAAAGGAAGAGTCACTTTAGGTTTGAGATGGAACAGTTTTGTGAAATAAGTACGAATAAGGTCGTAGTGTGACATTGAAAACGTGTGTTTTTTTGGCACAATTAATGCCAACTTTTTTGTAGTAAATCGCACATAAATTACAAAAATAGTCCATTAGAGACATAGATTTGTCCTTTATCTTCCTTATAGAGAAAGAATTTTTGCAGAATGGTGATGAATAAGTCTACAATCAGTTGACAGCCGAAGCTCTATTTTTGGCTTAAATTCAAGGCGTTCCGACAGCCTTAACTACTGACGTGGGGGCATCTCAGGCCTTGAGAAAGTAAATTTTTTTAATTACTACCTTCTAGTGCCTTCGAGTTTAGTTGCGACGAGGCTGTCAATGACTATGCACGTATTTGCGCACACAATTTCGGTAAGTAAATTCATTTTGAAATTTTTCGTGGGCCTAATTCGCAATAATTGATTTTTGTTTCCATTATAGTATTATAATTACTGATGTGCCATTTGCTAGAAAGACTATTTAAAAATAAGATTGTAAGTAAATTTGTTGATTTTGTTTGTTGATTTGTTGATTGAAACTGAAATTATGTAATTTTTTTTTCTAAAACAAATTTTAGAGAAAAAAATTATATAATTTCAGTTTGTTTAAATATTTACTATTTAATATTTATTGAAGTAAATATATATATTGTTAAATATCTAAATTTTATTAATGTTATGGTTAACTAGTTAAAGTTCTGCCCGAAGAAGATAAAAAGATTGAACGAAACGTCGCAATTTTTTAATTTAGTTTAACTATATTAAAATTGAATTGGCCAATTTCCCGTTAAAAAATTAAAAAAAAATCTCGTAATATTCACACAAAAAATCTCGAGTTCATACTAGCAGTATATTTGTATTATCGAGGTTCGCAAGAAACATTTACGTTAGGATGGTCCTTAACAGGGGTATTGTCAAATTTCTATGCTCCTGGGGAGTCAAACGTTTTCAAATTGATAAAAAAAAATCTCTAAAAAAAGCTCTTAATGTTAACTCTAAAATAGTCCTCATTCCAGCTAAAGTTTCTTATGAAAAATAACATGTGAAAAACTCCTTTTGTTCTTCCAAATTTTAAAACTTGTGGACAAATGAATCTACAAAAATGAGACATATTTTTGTAGAGAATTTAACGCTTTAGGAAAAAGATATCTTGTGATTTTTCGCTAAGTTTACTGGTTCAAAAATTTTCCGAGGATAAAGTTTAAACTTTTTTTTGTAGAACGTTAAATTCTCTACAAAAATTATGATGATTGTACTATATTAAGGTAGTTGTCGTGGTTAAGGCTACCGTCAGAAAATTCTTAATTTTTGTATACTTATTAAGAACATAATAATACAATTACCCTGAAAATTTGAAGTCGATCGACCGTATATAATCCGAGATAAATTCAATTAAAAATTGGATAATTAACATTGACTGTATACGATCTCTGTAGTTCTGAACCAGTTTCTTATTTATAAAAAAAGAACTAACTGTCAGAAACTTTCCAAAAACTGACAGTCTTTCAATGCATTTGTTATGAGTTTAAAAAAAATAAGAAAAAATTTTTGACAGTCTAATTATTTATAAATAACGGTTTAAAGTTCAACAATTTATAGAAAAGTATACATGCATATAAATACTGTATGGGTTACGTTTCCACGGGTACAGTCTTGCGTACAAATTATGGATCACTTAGCTACAAGCTAGTATACTTTTGTGGCGCGTATAATCTATAACTTTTTGTACGACAACTACCTTAACCTAAATTATTTTTTCCTTTTTAGTACATTTCAATAAAAGTTTGTCTTTAAAAACTTTTTTTACTAATATTTTTTTACGTGTCTAGTTGTATACAATAAAATTGATTACCAGGAACAACTAGTGGATGTGAGTATTGCTAGAAATTCTATTGCACATCTAGATGCGGTCTCTTCCGTGGATGTGTCGTCTTGTTGCACACAAAAAGTCAATACTGGTGTCGCGATCAATCATTCTTTTGATACAGACAACCACTTTACTTTTTATATCGCAGAACAGAGTGCCACGTTGTGTCGTTATAAAATAGTGGGTGCTCGCACTTTGCAAGCATCAATTGTATAAAAAAACTTTAATTAAAAATTTCAAAAACTCCTGACACAAAAAACAAACTTCTAAAAAGTAAATAAAAACTCGGGTCGCAGTGCCAAAACCCTACCGACAATATATAGGTACTGTGACTTTATTATGCAAATTAGTTTGTGGAGAAAATAAACAATTTAACCTTTTAAAACACCCCTTAAAATAATATTTTTCCATAATTTCAATATTTTGTCCCTATTTTATCAATTCATCATCTACACAAAATTATATGCAGCCTGCAGTAATTATAATTCTTTTTCCCCAAAAATGTTTTCATAAAATGTATAAGTCCGGCCCTATCGATCCGATTTTATTAAAATTTTAGGAACACCTTTTAAATAATACTAAGCGATTAAATTTCATATTGAAAAAATATATTTTTTAGCAGTCCTTGGCAAGAATATTATTATTTACGAAAAGAGTATAATGTAGGAAAGAGTACTCTTTTCGTAAATAATATATTATCTTTTATGACTGCCTGATGATGATGACGAGTCATCGAAACGTGTAGCAAAGTATTTTTTTTAGAAATAAAATATTCTTGCCAAAAAATATATTTTTTCAATATTCAATAAAAGGATAAAAGAAGCCTCTTAATATAAAGGTTAAATTTCAATTTTGAATCAATTCCGGGAATTTTTTCGGTGTTTTTGGACCTTAAAACAATTTTAAACCTCTAAATACACCCCTTAAAATGGTCCGATTAGGCCAATTTTGAATAGGCTCCGTGCGGTGATGGATTATACAGCGTGAGGACCAAATTTTGTTTAAATCAATTAAGTCTGTCGTGAGCAAACGTTCTAAAACTTATACATATAAACATTTTTTAAAATGACTTTATTTCTTTTTTGTCCTTGGTAATTAATATAAAAATGATTTTTCGGGAAAAAGGACTTTATTTATAAGTAAAACACTTAATATTTTATTTTCAGCGACGTTTCGTTCCTTGTTTGGAACTTTATCAAGCTTTAATAACTATTAAATGTTGTGATTAAATAGATATAAAAGGTAATATATACATGTGAATATATTTTTTAAAATGATGCCAAAGTGTTCAGGAGGCTATGAAAGGTCGAGAAATTTTAGTTCGACCCCTACTCCCTAGGTCCCGCCATCCGACCGACGACAATAGTGTATGTGCCATATAAATACACTAATATAATACGTATTTGCTCTTTAAGGCTGTCGGAACGCACTGAATTGTAGCCAAAAATGGGACTTCGGCTGATAGTTGATGGTAGATTTATGCGTCAACATTTTGCAAAAATCCTTTCTCTATAAGGAAGATAAAAGACAAATCTAGGTCTCTAATGGACTACTTTTGTAATTTATGTACCATTTACTAGAAAAAAGTTGACATTAGTTGTGCCAAAAAACTCACGTTTTCAATGTCACTACGACCTTATTTGTATTTATTTCACCAAATTGCTCCATCATAAACCTAAAGTGACTCTTCCTTTTTCGGAAAAGTTTTTTAAATTTTCAAAATATTTCCAAAATTTAGAGTAATCAAGTGACAGCGGTACTCTTACAACAGCATTTTTTAGCCTCGTAGTGTGGCTTAAATTCAGAGCGTTCCGACAGCCTTAATAAGTTTAATATAAATAGTTATATTTTTATCCAAGTGTCGTCGCATCGGGGGACGATGTCAAATGGCAAAAACACTAATTATCCAAATCGGTCCAGCCGTTCTGAAGAGATGCGCTTACCAACGAACAGCATTTAATTTTATTTATATATAGATATGGTTCTTCTTCAGTGATAAATTCCTGCAGTATATATAATGTTGATTGTATTTTCTACCGGCGCGCGGCGCTTGAATAACGCTATATGTCTAGATCTGCCATTGCATTCTCTACGTGTTACACACGTCAAAGGATTTATTCTATTTACATTTTACATACTGTGTGAGGAAACTGTTTGCTTTTGTTTTGTATACCACTGTATTTTTACTATCCGGCTTTTCATCGACGTTCGATTATTTTTGTCTACATTGAATTGTATTCAACCAGATCGACAATAAAAGATTAGTACAACTAAAGCATTTAGTATACGCTACAATAAACGCTCTCTGAGCAGAGATGAATGGTCCTGTTATTGTTTGTGAATATATTTTGTAATTTCTGTTATTTTGAAATCTAGTTGGCTTATAACTGTTAAAAAAAACTCGGGTCGCAGTGCCAAAACCTTGCTGACAATATAGTGTATTTGCTAATACTTACAGGTATTGTGGACTTGAGTGTATTTTTGAATAAAATAAAATAAAAATACCCCGTAATACACCCCTTAAAATATTTTTTTTTTCAGTTGACATATTGTCATCAATACATCTGCACCAAATTAAATACACTTCCCGGCGGGGGCAGATGTGGCTGGGGCTTTTTCCTACCGCCTCTCGCCGAGAAACGGTAATTCCTGTACCGGCCATCTTGATTGAGGTTTTCCATGGTTTCCCTCAATTAATTCCAGATAAATATCGAGATGGTTCCTTATTCGAGGCCTATCAAACTCCCAGTTCAAAAATTACATACCTTATCCTAATTTCCTATAATTGCTTCATTCGCCCATTGCTATTACATAAGTTGAATTTTAAAAAATGTAGAAAATAACGGGAGGTGGTAAATGGAAAATAGTAATGGTGCGAATGGCGTCTGTTATGACATAAAGTCGAGAAACGGACGTTAAACGCATTATTATTATTATTATTATTATTAAATTAAATACACTCTTCAGTAAGGAAATTTGCAAGCGCAAAATTTATAAGTCTGGTCCTGTCAATCCGATTTTACTAAAATTTCAGGGTTAAATTTCAATTTTGAATCAATTCCGAGAATTTTATCGGTATTTTTGGATCCCAAAACAATTTTCAATCTCCACCCCTTAAATTAGTCTGATTAGGTTCATTTTAAATAAGCTTCGTGCGGTGATAAATTCCAATATGTGGACGAAATTTCGTTCAAATCAATTAAGTCTGTCAAGAATTATCGTACATACATATATAAAATATATAAATATAATATAAACATTTTCAAAAATATTAATATTATCATCCATAATTTTTTAAGTTTAAAATTTATCAGGAAATTTGACAAAATAAAAATATACAATCAATTCAGCGACGTTTTGGTTTTTTTATTAAACCTTCTTCAGGCTTCTGAAACATACATAGTTTTATTTTTATTAACTAATTGTATTATTTTTAATTTCTTACTATGTATGTTTCAGAAGCCTGAAGAAAATTTAATAAAAAAACCGAAACGTCGCTGAATTGATTGTATATTTTTATTTTGTCCAATTTCCTGATACTTTTTAAACTTAATTTTCAAAAATGGTGCCAAATAATTCAAGAGGTTATTAAAACGTCGAGAAATTTCGGTCCGATCCCTAAGTCCCGCCATCCGACCGATGCCAATAATGTATGTGCAATACGGCAAATACACTTAAAAAATGAAATAAGACACTTCATTTACCACCTCCTAAAAAACTCTCCGACGTTCGAACAAAAATATACAAATAATAAATTAAAACGTGTGGATGGTCCTTAACACTACACTTTCGTTCAATCTTGATTTTTCTTGTGTTACGTAAATATAATAATGCAATGTCAAATCGTCGACAAATGATGCATATACCAGCTCAAATCACTTCGTGCAATTCAGTTATTCATTAGTAATTATATTAATGTCAATTAAATATAACGGTATAATTTACCATAAACTAATAAATAATTGTAATATTTACGAATAATCAAATGTAGTATGCGTGTTTTAACGGTTGAAAAATAAATATTGTTAAAAATATATGTTTTTTGTGCCATTTTGCAGATCACCTACTGAATTTTTGAAGTATACAAAGATTATGTACTGAATGTTTTTTGCAAAATTAACTAAATATAAGTTGTAGACTTTTTAAATAATAATAATTGATGAATTAATATCGTTTCTCAAAGAGGACTCCATAAATAAATTAGTTTTAATATATTTGGGTGTTTTTTTTGTAAGATAATCAAGATTTTTGTTTTAAATAATCATTGATGAAGTAACATCGTTTTTGAAGCGGATTTCACACTGAACGGGACATATTTGTATGTAAGTCAATTAAATTAAAAAATTTTGTCGTTTATTTGGTATATTTTTAACTCATCCAGATACGTTATTTTCGTTAGTAATTGTGCATAAAATTATTTTTTCGCGTTTGAGTAAACTGGAAATTAAATACTTAATTTTACATTTTTGGTTACTCTATTATATACACCACAGACACAAGAAGGGCGACTTTAAGGTGATTGACTAATAGGTAATAATTTTTATTTTAATAGTTAAATTTTACAGTTCTGCGTTTTAAATAAATAATTTTAAAAAAATGTTTAAACTATTTGTAGATACAGTGGTACCTTGAGATACGAATTTAATTCGTTCCGGGATCATCGTCGTATGTCAAAACAATCGTATCTCAAAGCAATTTTTCCCATTTAAAACAATGTAATGTATATTAATGCGTTCTAGCGATATGAAACTACCCCAATAATAGGCGTTAGCCTATCTTTCATAGCCTTGTGGCCGGGTAGCCTCGTTTCTTCTGCGGTAATATAAGTGCGCCTAGGCATTTTTTTCCAAAAGAACCCCGTCTCATCGCAATTAAACACTTGTTGCGGTAGGTATCCTTCTTCACTAACGAGTTTTTCAAAAAACTTAATGAAATTTTCAGCCTCCTTAACCCTTTCAGGGCCATAAGATTGTAGGAGCGAAAGTAACCATTTTTTTACAATTTAGGGTGATCCAATTTCCAGTGATCATAATCAAAGAATGACGGTTCAGATGCAGTGTTGCCATATATAAAAAATGAAAAGATACGTTCAGGAAATAATAAATGTAAAACGACACCCACTAGTTTCTTAGTTATTCACTTCTTTTAAATTTTTTGTTTGGGATAAATGTGTCCCCGTAGTCGTTAAAGAGTTAATATTTGCACTAGATGCTTCTCCATGACGAATTACCGAATGAATTCCAGTTCGTTTTTTAAAATTGTCAAACCAGCCACGACTAGCTTTGAACTCTGGCCCACCTAAAATAGCACGAAAAACAGGCACAACACAACTAATAACACAGCTACGTGTGAACAAGGAACGATGCGGCGACGGTGTCAACAACCAAACAGAGCGAACGCTCTGCCATCTAGCGATCATCTATAAAATTATCGCGCATTAAAATTGGTATCTCAAATTTTTCGTCGTATGTCGAAGTAGAAATTTTCGAATATTATTCGTCGTATCTCAAAAAATTCGTATGTCAGGGCATTCGTATCTCAAGGTACCACTGTACTAATATTATAGTTTAACATAGAAGGGGTATATTTTACAATATTAATATAAAACCTCGGGTCGCAAAGCCAATCCCTGCTACCAAGCACTGTAGCTTTCTTATGCGGAATTAAGTTTGTTTTTGAATAAAATAAAAAAAATTATCCCTTATTACAACCCTTAATTTAATATTTTATTTGCAACATCATAATCTACACCAAATTAAATACATCCTTCGGCAAGTAAATTCGTATCCGCAAATCAATGTATATATTTGTAAGTTCGGTCCTGTCAGGACGATTTTATTAAAATAAAAGATTAAATTTGAAACGATTGTGATAACTTTTTCGGTATTTTTGGGCTCAAATATATTTTTCAACTCCTAAAAACTGCCCTTAAAATGTCCCGATTATGCTTATTTTAAATAGGCTTCGTGTGGTGATGTATTCCAACATGTCACCCAAATTTCGTTTAAATCAATTAACTCTGTCGAGATTTATCATGCTAACGCATGTATATCATTTTCAAAAATGGAGTCAAATTGTTCAAGAGATTATGAAACGTCGAGAAATTTTGGACCGACCCCTAGGTCCCACCGTCCAACCGTCGCCAATACTGTGTGTGCCATAGAGTAAAGTAGTAAATAATAAATTATTTCTGCAGTAAAAGTCGTGATTGTACTCTGTCCTGAACTACTTCTGTTTAAATGAAAATGCACACTCTTTGAAACCAATATCTTTGATACGCCAGTTTTATCTTTCGCAAGGATTATAAATGAATGAAACTTTATCTCAAAAGTACATCACCTTTCATTTGTTATTTGTAGTATTTTTATTTAATTCCACTTTGTGAGAGAAATAAATCGTTGTATTATTTTCTTTGTATAGAATCACCTCGTAGTTATTATTTCAATAATTTATGGCCCATTACTACTACGAAAACTTTTCTAAAACTTTATCGATAATAACATTTTCCGGTAGGTACTAAATTTTCCTTGCAATTAGTTCACCAATCGTAGAAAATAATTTACTTCATTTAATTCAACAATCAGTTAAATCTCTTTTATTAATTGTTGTTCTGTTAATAAATGAATAATCGATATATCTGCGTATTGTTTACGTGCTAGTTTATTAACACGCTTTTATTATCTATATGCTTGTTTGTTTGTAAAGGAATCTTTGAACGTGAAATTCACCCACTTCAAAACGTCAGATTAAACTGAAACTTTGCACGCTTATCAAGGACCGATGACAATACAATAATTTAATAAGTTTGTCCCATTATCCTGACCAGGACCTTCAGGATAAAAAAAACTTGGAAAATGACAGCAAGCAAGCTAACACGCTGTACAGTGACGTACGTTGCGTTGCCTACGCTACAGTCAAATGCAATAGTGTTTTCTAGTCTTATAATTAAAATTAAGTTCAAAAAAACCCGGGTCGCAGTGCCAAAACCCTGTCGACAATAAAGTGTATTTGCTACTACAGACAGTGTGGCTTTATTATGCGAACTTAAGTTGGTTTTTGAGCAAAATAAAAAATGTTACTCCTTAATACACCCCTTAAAATAACATTTTTTTTTCTTAATTGAAATATTGTTATCAATCGAACCTCTATACCAAATTATATACACCTTTCAGTAAATAATTCACTATTTGCAAACTAATGTTTTCATAAAATTTCTAAATGCGGTCCTGTCGGGCCGATTTTTTAGAAATTTTAAGGACATTTTTTAATTACTACCAGAGGGTTAAATTTCAATTTTGAAACGATTCGGAGAATTTTTTCGGTATTTTGGGGCCTAAAAACTTTTTTCAACTCCTAAAAACTACCCTTAAAATGGCCCGATTAGGCCCATTTTAAATAGGCATCTTGCGGTGATGGATTTCAACACGTGGGCCAAATTTAGTTGAAATCAATTAACTCTTTCGAAAGTTATTGCTCGCACACACACACACATATATATATATATATATATATATATATATATATATATATATATATATATATATATATATATATATATATATATATATATAAACATTTTTAAAAATGGTGCCAAAGTGTTTAGGAGGTTATAAAACGTCGAGAAATTTTGGTCCGACCCCTAGGTCCCGCCATCCGATCGACGCCAATAGTGTATGTTGTCATATGGCAAATACACTAAAAAGCTAGAATAGCTTTTCGATAGAACACTGGACTCATAATCGCATAGTCATGTGTTTGAGTAAAAATATGTTTTGTTTTTTTTTTAATTTATTCTTTACTGTATTAAATATCCTTTTTAGTACAAAATTTAAAAGCTTAAAAAACAAACAAATATTTATAAAATTTAAAAATTCTAGCATGATAAATTCTGTAAATTCAGAGCCAAAAAGTTATAGAGCCTGATGGCAAAGAACACTATTTGTGCAAATATAGCTTACAACTTGACCTAATTTTATTTAAAATTTCGGTGTAGCTGAAATGTGTAGAATAGTAGTAGCAAGAAATGACGTAATATTGCGAGGTTTCACCGTATTTGTATGAAAATAGCTTTAGAATGCTAAATAAACATAAAAAAATGTAAAGAGAAAATACATTTATGTGCAATTTCAACATTGAGTCATCTAAGTATTAATTGGAAATGTGTAATAGTTGGAGCTATTGCAAGGTTTTACCATATTTATATGAAAAATGTGAAAATGCTGAAAGATTGTCGGAAAATGTAAAGTGAAAATAAATTTCTATGCAATTTTAACATTGCACTATACATGCGTCAAAAGTTATGTTTGCACTTTGACTAATTTTGTTATAATTGGAGCTACGACTTCGGTTAAATTGGCAATTTTGCAGAATTTTTTTAACCTAAATTATGATGAAAGCGAGAAATATTTGAGCATTAGGTTTTTGAGTTGTTTGCATTTAATTTTTAATAAACTGGTTAGTATATTTTTGTATTTCAAAAGAAGCTTTTTTTAAAAATATTAAAGCTGAAAATGATAGATAATAATTCTTCAAACTTTCTTCTTCTTGTTGGTCTAACATAAGTTGTATAACAGGTTATTAGTTCAAATTTGATAGATAGTGAAAAAGCAAGCCAAAATGTTTTCTATCTTGAAAAATGCAAAAGTATGTTCAGCGGCGGCCTTAGGGGGTGGCGAACAGGGCAATCGCCCGGGGCCTCGCTCTAGCGCGAGTTCATAGTTTTTAAACCGACTGTACCTGCGCAAGCCTCCTTTTGCACCTAAATTCAGAACGTTTTAGTACCGTGGCGCGTATTATACATACGCAGTGTTTATCACTCGCGGATCAATATGGCGCCGATCGAATGCATTTGCCACACTCTTACTGTAGTCACTCTAGTAGAGTCCCAATAAACAACTCACCTCACGGCTTGTTAGTTAACAATAGTGCAAACCTAACTTTGGACACCTGTATAACTATTAGCTTGAAATCAGTGCCGGATTAGCCACGAAGCAAGAGTAGCAAATGCTACGGGCCTCGCGCTCCAACGCCTGTCTGACCGTAATAAAAAAATATTAATTTAGATAGGAGCGTAAAATATTTTGCATGCCTTAAACGCGAAGCGCTTAGGCTATGCCTCACTTCCACTTGAAAATCTAAAACTCGATTTCGTCACGTTAAATCGTAAAAATAAGTAGGTATGTTACGAACTTTTTAACGTTAATGTTCTAATGTTTAATTATAATCGATATATTTAGACTAGCATCTATACCACATTTCTACTCTTCAAGCGGCCAGAGTTTTATTTTTTATATAGGTATACATTTATTTTACGAGTTTACGTAGCCGAGATTGTACTTTTTTAATCGATTTTAATATAATATCGATTATAAGTATTGCCAGAACTTTTATTAAATAATTCTTTAGAATCGTGTTTCCCAAACTTAGAAATTGCCTTGCGCATTTACTTGTCTCTCATGATCACTAACTGCAGTGGAGAACGTTCTTTTTCAACATTAAAACGTATTAAAAATGAATTAAGGAACACGATGGGCCAAGAACGTCTTAATCATCTCACTTTGTTGAATATAGAGCATGATTTGCTTAAAGAAGTCGATATTGAAAGTGTTATCTCTAAATCTGCCCATATTAAATCCAGAAAAGTTTATTTGTAACAGTTTTGTTTTATTTAATACCCTGAACTTGAGAACCTAAAGCAAACCAAGGGCCCCTTGACAGAATTTGCTACAGGCCCCCCGCTGGCTTAATCCGGCAATGCTTGAAATGTGTAGCAGGGAATGAGGCGATGCTGCAAGGTTTCACTGTATTTATATGGATATGTAATTTGCACATCTGCAAGATGAGATGCATTTTTTAATAAAAGAACGATAGAAATCGACATCCACATCTAGGTCGCTGTACAAACAGCGAGTAATAGAAAGAAAATAAAAAGAGCAAATTCCAATTTTTGTAAAACTAACAAATCACAGTTCACCTCTCAATCTATAGAATGTTGCTCAACTAAAATATGTATGGATCGTACATATTCGGTAATAGTAGGAGCGCTATTAAGCATTTTTGGGTAGGTATTTGAGACACTATGAAAATTTGTACAATACCTCTTTAGTAACATCCGAATACAAAAACACAGACCTGGCTGAAGGGTAGCGGGGCTTAACCGATTTATCAATCATATTGATCGCCTGGCAGGTAAAATGCCCCACCGAAACAATGTCTTTTTGAATATATCTATAATATAGGAGAGCTATTAATCATTTTTGGGTAGATATTTGAGGCACTATGAAAATTTGTACAATAACTCTGTAGTAATATCCGAATACAAAAACACAGACCTGGCTGAAGGGAAGCGGGGTTTAATCGACTTAACCGATTTTTAAATGCTTATGCAATAAAAAATCCTTGAGACATTTTGAAATTTTAATACCTTGAAATATAGTATTTAAGGAGCTGAAAAATAAAAAAGCTAGATTTTTAAGTCAGGTCTAAAACTTAGCCAGGTGTTTGCAAAATTATATTTTTTAAGACTTAAAAAATATATTTGAGATACGTTGAAATTTAAACAGAATAATATTGGTAAGTAAAATTAGTTGTATCAAAAAGACAGGTTGTTTTGATGGGACTTTTTACCTGTCAGGCGATCAATACCTACACTAATATTATAAAGAGGAAAGATTTGTATTTTTGTATGTTGTAATGAATAAACTCAAAAACTACTGTGCCTATTTAAAAAATTCTTTCACCATTAGAAAGCTACATCCACCCTGAGTAACATAGGCTATATTTATTGCTAGAAAATATACGGATCCTTACTAAAACTTTAGTAACATAACCCAAGGTGTAAAAAAATGCCATAAAACATCTTTCGTCGCATGCGCTGCGGAAACTAGTGATGATAGAACAAAAGTATATTCTACAATATTAAAGAACATATCAATAACTACAAAAAAACTTCGCGATACTATATGTCCAACTATTATCGTTATGTCACAATAACCACTTTCTACATTTTAATAATCTATATAGATAAAAGACGATGTATATGTAATCTATGGACTCCAAACGGGTAGACCATTTTTGATGAAATTTTCAATCAATCTTTAGATTAGGCCAACGGATGATCTGAAGTTTGGTAGCGATTGGATCAACTGAATTTTTTAAATTTCTTTTTGGGAAATAAAATTTTTGTTCGATTTTTTAACATTCACAAATAAAAGCGATTGAATTCGCGCAAATTCAGTACACGTTGAGAATTTAATGATAATGATTCTCATCTTTTATATCCTATATATTACATTTATACCCGGGCGAAGCCGGACTGGGCCGCTAGTAATATATAAATCAGTTAAGTCGGTTAAGCCCCGCTGCACCTCAGCCAGGTCTGTGTTTTTGTATTCGGATATTACTAAAGAGGTATTGTACAAATTTTCACAGTGTCTTCAAATACCTATCTAAAAGTGCTTAATGGCTCTTGGGCTAAAAGTTACGTTATTCTGCGTGAAAACAAAAGGCAAACGTTACTAAAGTGTAGAGATAGAAAAGGAAACTAAGGTGAAGAACGTCACGACGCCAGGCATCTCCGTCTTATATTATGTTCCAAGCGTCTTTATCTATTGTTTACTGCATTTACAGTTAACTCGTTTTTATTTGGCGACACCTTTAACAAAATTTTAGGCTCAATGAACTTCGTGTTTAAAAACTGCCGCCGAAACGAAATTAACAGTTTATGCTTCGTGTGGCGTTTCGAGATTAAATTGTTGACATTCCGTCGATTTTGGCGGGACGTCCCGATTTTTAAATCAAAATTAAATGTTCCGCGCGGGACAGGCTCAGTCCCGCTTTTCGGAGATAACTCGACCGTGCGTAAATAATTATTCTCTTATTGTAAGTTGCAATTTGTAACACTCACTCCTCAGACTGTTGTTTGAAACGCCATATTTTTCTGATGAATAAAACTTTATTGATTTTGATTTCTGTTTTTTTATTATTTTTTTATTCAGAAAACGAATAAGACTCAACTATTTAACGACAGGGTCATATTTTTATTAAAATACGGTTTCTATGGCTATTTTTGCTATCTATTGTCATGTAAACGTAATTTGAAGTCAAATAAAAAGATAAATATGTAAAAACTTCTGATTATATACGTTTTTTTACTATGTCCCGCTTTCGACGAAAGAAACTCGCTGTTTTCACTCAAAGAGTTCCAAAATCTCGACTTGGCAAAAAAAAATCTGGCAACGCTGAGCTCACTGCTCAGATAATGATTCTGGGTTCTTCATAATTCTCTTGCGCTATCCATTAACCAGAGCTCAGTAGTCGTTATTGATTATATTTTTTCAAGCTTTTTGTATAAACTCTATCGTGCACCGACTGTGTCTTTCCTATCTATAGACTATAGATATACATAGGTAGACCAGTTCAGGTACTGTGAATATATGCAGACGGTATTTGTAAATGCAAATTGTGTTTAAGGAAAAACACGAGTTTCAATCGCTGAGGTCTTTGTCGGATTCACAATATATCTGTGGTCACAACACAAAACCACTTATGTCGAATAATCGGTCTATATTTTTTCTCAAAGGTGTTTTTCGTCGATAGGAAATATCCCATTAATATTGTATTAAAATTGATCCATATTTTGATTTTCACATTTTGGTTAAAAATGTGCATTGATAATGAATGAATAATGAATGTCTAGAGCAGCGATTCTCAACCGGTGGATCCCGACCCACTAGTGGGTCGCGGAAGGGTTACATGTGGGTCGGGACTCGATCCTAGGACCATCAGAAAAGATAAAAAAACCCGGGTCGCAGTGCCAAAACCCTGCCGACAATATAGTGTATTTGCTAATGAAGGCCGTATGGCTTTATTATGCAAACTTAAGTTGGATTTTGGGCAAAATAAAAAATTTGACTCCTTAATACACCCCTTAAAATAAAATTTTTTTTCTTAATTGCAATATTATTATCAATCGAACTTCTATACCAAATTATATACAACTTTCAGTAAATAATTCACTATCTGCAAAGTAGTGTTTTCGTCCGGTCCTGTCGGGCCAATTTTATTAAAATTTTAGGGACACTTTTTAATTACTACTGGAGGGTTAAATGTCAATTTTGAAAGGATTCTGAGAATTTTTTCGGTATTTTGGGGCCCAAAAACATTTTTCAACCCCTAAAAACTACCCTTAAAATGGCCTGATTACGCCCATTTTAAATAGGCTTCTTGCAGTAATCGATTTCAACACGTGGGCCAAATTTCGTTAAAATCAATTAACTCTTTCGAAAGTTATTGCCCGCACACACATATATATATATATATATATATATATATATATATATACGCTTATATATATATACATATATATAAACATTTTTAAAAATGGTGCCAAAGTGTTTAGGAGGTTATAAAACGTCGAGAAATTTTGGTCCGACCCCTAGGTCCCGCCATCCGACCGACGCCAATAGTGTATGTTGCCATATGGCAAATACACTAAAAAATCGAAACAAATCGAATTGTGTTCTGATTGTTTTCTTGATTCTTGATTTTTGGCTTCTGGGACTGACAACAGAACCACTACATCCCTCCACTATAGACCGATGGACCGTGGAGATATTCCGATAAGGAAAGGTGGGTCGCCAACTGAAAAAGGTTGAGAACCACTGGTCTAGAGAGATGATAAATATAGTTGAAAGTTAGCCTGTTCACTTCGAGTAGTACTTATTTACTTTGGATAATAGGTGGACAACTCCATCAGCACATTGTAACAAAGAAATGAGACTTGTCATCTATGAATACTGCATCCAAGAGTCAGCTTAATCGATGATTTTAACCTTGCCGATACACTTAGTACATTCACATTAAATTAACAACGAACTTCATGGTGTCTCCTTTTCATTGCATGCTGCGTGCGCAACTTCCGTAACAGAGAAAATTTTACCCTCGATGCGCCAAAAAACGTACAATTTGACCATACGCAGTTTTGCTTTGTGGCCGCATATGTATTACGTAGATAGACTGCAACATATGTAAAAGGCTACGTCACATAGATACAGTGTGTACATGATACTGTTGTATTATAGATGTGTTACGCAATATGGTTGTACCTGTGTCAGGTGTCCACTGAAAAAAAAGCCAAATGGTTCGTTCATACAGGCTCTGCCATATTATCACTGATCAGCTGACATTTTAGCCCAAGAGCATTTTTGGATAGGTATTTGAGGCTGCATTGTTAGTATTAATTGTTTTGTTCCAAAAATGTAATCGTTGAAAGGAAGTTTGGATGAGGAACAATCAAAAGAAAAAAGCTTTACCGGTGTTTCGCTTGTGGCCAATGTTTCGAAATATTTTATTTTATCTTCAGAGTAGAGATGGAAAAAACGGGTCTTTTTAGTGATCTGCATCTTTGCATCTGGATCCCGTATGTGAGCCGGCTCACTGAACCGGTTCAAAAAGAGTTACTGCAGTCTGCCACTGAGTTACCTAGTTCAATCAATCATATCACGACCTGTATAGAATCAAGAATGCATAGCCAAACATGTGATGCATGAGTCATTTGAGCTGACAGATGCATCAAAGCAAGAACTGATACGTAAGTATAAAACGTGCTTCTGTGTGTTAAGTGTTTCACTGAGTTATGCGGATCCGTTGATCCGTCGACTCAAAAAAAAAGTGAGTCGGCTCTCACGGATCTTCTGTCGGAGTCGGCTCTTTGAACCGGTTCAGATCTGGTTACCCAATCTACTTCAGAGCCTGCCAGACACTTTAAAGTGCGCGATGATGATTGTCCAAACGATGTGTGAATAAAATTGTAGAAACCTATCTTGTGACCAAACATTAACAGATTTTTAGTCACGATGGATTTGTGCAATTTTATCCACACATCGTTTGGACAATCAACATCGCGTACTTTGAAGTGTTTAGCATGCCCTGAAGATGAAATAAAATATTTGGAAACGTTGGTCACAAGCGAAACATCGGCAAAGCTTTTTTTTCTTTTGATTGTTTCTCATCCAAACTTCCTTTCAACGAATACGCTGTATTGTAAGATAATAGATTTTATAGTGGGAGAGCTATTAAGTATTTTTGGGTAGGTATTTGAGGCACTGTGAAAATTTGTACAATAACTCTTTACTAATATCCGAATACAAAAACATAGACCTGCCTGAAGGGAGCGGGGCTTAACCGACTTAACAGATTTTTAGATTTTTATGCAATAAAAAATCCTTGAGACATTTTGAAATTTTAATACCTTGAAATTTAGTATGTAAGGAGTTGAAAAATAAAACAACCAGATTTTTTAATCCCTATTAATATTATAAATGTGAATGTAAATTTGTTTGTTACGCTGTCACGCCAAAACTATTCAACCAATTATCATGAAATTTTGTACACATATTCTCAGAGGTATTAGAAAGGACATAGGATACTTTTTATTTAAAAAAAATTTTTTTTTAATAAAAAGTATCCTATGTCTTTTTCTAATACCACTAAGAATATGGGTACAAAGTTTCATGATAATCGGTTGAGTAATTTTGGCATGAAAGCGTAACAAACAAATTATAATATTAGTAGGGACAATTTCTAAGCAACTTATGTAATCGTCCAATATTAATTCTATGAGAAAGTTCACTACAGCATAATATTCAAATAAATTCGAGCGAACGAACAGAGTGAGTGAGTGAGTAATGAAATAATCCTAACTATAAAAATCGTGAGTGGAGCCGCGGGGAGCGGCTATCGGGTATAAAACTTAGCCAGGTGTTTTAAAAATATAATATTGCAAACACCTGGCTAAGTTTTAGACACGATATCCGATCGACCTGTATACGGTATTGTTACGTAAGAATGGGCAAGTCAAATGGAATTGTTAAACAGAAGCATTTCCATTTCTGTTAGCTTTGGGATTGTTGACACAATTTATGCGTCCATGAAATTTGGTGCTATCTTCGTGCAACGTGTCGTCGATTCTGCGACACGAAGCTAGAAATACGTCAACCTAGATTGTCTCTCTTACTCTGTAACAGACGCCAAATTGTCTCTGCAGCCACGTTTTGAGTTCAAACTTCTTTAGTCGTAGATCTTATTTATATAATTTTGCATTGACAAGGTTTATTTTATATTTCCCATTTAACGTCACGCGTTATTTTCCTTTAAATGTCACAGAAAATTGTTCCATTACAAACCTAAAGTGACTCTTCCTTTTTAAATCTTCAAAATATTTTCAAAAATTAGAGTAATCAACTGACAGCGGCATCCTTGCAACATCAGTTTGTAGCCTCGTAGTGTGGCGTAAATTCAAAGCGTTCACAGAAAATTTTAAACAGATACTCTATCTGTTTGAAATTTTCAGTGACGTTGGGGAATAACGCGTTACGTTAAGGCTGTCGGAACGCTCTGAATTTAAGCCACAATACGAGGCTAAAAAATGATGTTGCAAGGGTGCCGCTGTCAGTTGATTATTCTATTTTTTGAAAATATTTTGAAGATTCAAAAAGCTTTTCCGAAAAAGAAGAGTCACTTTAGGTTTTTGATGAAACAGTTTTGTGAAATAAGTACGAATAAGGTCGTAGTGTGACATTGAAAACGTGTGTTTTTTGGCACAATTAAATGCCAACTTTTTCTAGTAAATTGAACATAAATTACAAAAGTAGTCCATAAGAAACCTAGATTTGTCCTTTATCTTCCTTGCGGAGAAAGAAATTTTGCAAAATGTTGACTAATAAGTCTACAATCAGCTATCAGCCGAAGTCGTATTTTTGGTTTAAATTCAGAGTGTTCCGCCAGCCTTAAGAGGGAAATATAAAATACAGTGCTGCCGAAGGTTCCGCAGCCCCCGAAAGGCGACTGTAATACGGTGGAATCGAAGACTCCACTACGGTTGTCGCTGCCGAGTTTAATCTCAATCGCGTGGGGAGTGGCAGGTAGCGGCTTCTAATAATAAATAGAAAACAACACCGGGAAAATATACCTATTATTCTATAAGAAGTCCACAACAGCATATTTATATGTCTATCTTTAATAGGTAATCCGGGCGAAGCCGGACCGGGCCGCTAGTTTTAAATATATGTGTGTTAAAATCTTCATTAAGAAGCATTCGAGCAGAAAGTATTTCCAAGATGCTTCTAATTAATAAACGTGCTCGAGACAAAAAACTTTATAAAAAAAACGTAAGACCAATTGTACTTTGTCATCAAATTTTCACGGTCGTTGCACAAAACAAACAATTAGTATTTGATTTTTAAAATCAGCTGTGAAACGTTGCGCGCGTGATTTATCTTCGGTTGTTTTTGAGTGTGCGCATTGCGCTAACGCGCAGTATACGACGATAGTTAATTGTCTAAACGCGCTTTTAAAGTTAATGGATCGGAACACTGCCTGCAGTAAAAGTATAGACCGAATTAAATATAGTATGTGATATCGTGTGGCTTCTCTAGAGAATGGTGACTCTTTTTGAAATGGATGAAAATACCTTCTTCAACTTGGTTACATAGTGACTTTTGTCATTTTTACCGCAGCAGGATTAAGTCCCGGGTTCCGAACCATCCACTTATAGTTCATCATTTTTAGTGTATTTGTCGTATATAGCACATACACTATTGGTGTCGGTCGGATGGCGGGACCTAGGGGTCGGACCAAAATTTCTCCACGTTTCATAACCTCCTAATTAGTGTATTTGCCATATGGCAACATACACTCTTGGCGTTGGTTGGATGGCGGGACCTAGGGGTCGGACGAAAATTTCTCGACGTTTCATAACCTCCTAAATACTTTGGCACCATTTTTAAAAATGTTTATATGTATGTATATATATATATATATATATATATATATATGTGTGCGCTATAACTTTCGAAAGAGTTAATTGATTTTAACGAAATTTTGCCTACATGTTGTAATTCACCATCGCAACAACCCTATTTAAAATGGGCCTAATCGGACCATTTTAAGGGTAGTTTTTAGGGGCTGAAAAAAGTTTTTGGGCCCCAAAATAAAGAAAAAATTCTCCGAATCGTTTCAAAATTGAAATTTAACCCTCTGGTTGTAATTAAAAAGTGTCCCTAAAATTTTAATAAAAACGGCCCGACAGGACCGGATTAACAAATTTTATGAAAACCCTAGTTTGCGATAGTGAATTATTTATTGAAAGGTGTATATAATTTGGTATAGAGGTTCGATCGGTAATAATATTGAAATAACGAAAAAAAAATGTTATTTTAGGGGGTGTATTAAGGAGTCAAATTTTTTATTTTGCCCAAAAACCAACTTAAGTTCGCATAATAAAGCCACACTGCCTGTATAAGCAAATACACTATATTGTCGGCAGGGTTTTGGCACTGCGACCCGGGTTTTTTTATATTAGTATGGATTCACTATAGGTACGTTTGTTCCGTCGTCAGCCATTATAAATACAAGTTGACGACACTCACACAAATGTAATAGTATTACATTGTAATAGTTTATGCGATGTTTTACTGCTTTAATATCATGAGTCATTTTATTATAATGTTCCCTCAAACAAAACTTTACAATTAGCTGTATAACTTTTAACGAACGTTTCACCGTATAAACCACATATAAATATACACAGCGCTTTTCTACCAACGACATAAATCGTAGATAATAGACATCCTGCAACTAAGGTCACTGGTGCAATTCAATGACAACGCGTTCACAATGCGTTCGGTTAGAATTACTAGAAACGGTACCCTCTTCACTGTTGGTTTTGGGGTCCGAATTGCCCTAAATAATAGAAAAATGAAACTGTGTTTTTTAAACTGGATTCATACTCTTCACCAAAATACAAAAAAAAAATCGGTTCGCAGTGCCAAACCCTGTCGACAATATAGTGTAGTTGCTAATGAAGGCATTATGGCTTTATTATGCGAATTTAAGTTTGTTTTTTAGACAAAATAAATTTCACCCCTTAATACATCCCTTAAAAATATATTTGTCTTAATTACAATATTGTTACCAATTTAACATCTGCATCAAATTAAATACATCTTCAGTAAGCAAATTCGTATCCATAAACTGTTTTCATAAGTTGGGCCTAGTCGGAGAGATTTTAACAGGACATTATAATCTTTAGTGAGGGTTTTAAATTTCAATTTTGAAACGTGTCTGGCAATTTTTTCGATATTTTAAAGCACAAAAAAAATATTGCCACCTAAAAACCATCCTTAAAATGACCCAAATTGTTTACACAGAAAATTCAGATCGTACTAAAACTTAATTATAATTAGCTAGTAAACGAAAAATTTATTACCGATATTAAGCACTCTACGCTTTTACAATAAAGCTAATTTTGTTATCAAATTATTTTGCATTTGTTAGTTCATAAAAGCACTTTTTGTTTTTTTTAACTCTAATTTTAAGTATAAAACTAAAAAATAATATTACATTTGACTATGATGTGGCAATTCAACGTATGTCACTGTACAGCGTATTAGCTTACTTGCTGTAATTTTTCAAGTTTTTTTTTATTCTGAAGGTCCTGGTTAGGATAATGGAACAAACTTAATAAATTATTGTATTGTCATCGGTTCTTGATAAGTGTGCAAAGTTTCAGTTTAATTTGACGTTTTGAAGTAGATGAATTTCACGCTCAAAGGTTCCATTACAAACAAACAAACAAATATGCATGCAAACAAATGAACAAAGATACAGGCGTAGTTAATCAAAGCGTGTTAAAAATCATGTAATGTTTGGCAACCCTGCATTGGCATTATATATAACAGAAGTGACAACAAACAAAAGAAGAAAGATAGACTTATGCATAGATAAGTACAGAGAGTAAGACAGCTGATACGAATTGTAGAAACGGATGAAATGTCATGCAGAACTCTAGACAAAAACATGTAATGTTCGGTAGTTAGATTCAAAAGCTTTGCTGTTAAAGCGATACTGATCATATATCACAAGTTTCAATTTGCTCTAAAAGTTGAATCATAGACAATCACTTTAATCTGATATTAGTCAATTTTCAGAAGTTTAACTTTAAAGCGTCGAGACGAAAACTATCGACACGAAATTATTTTCCCGAGTTGAGAACGAGATAAAAACACGCCCGACTAGAATCGAGTTCCAATAAATGTCGTCAAAATTGTTGCATATTAAAATTATTACAATTAAACAAATACAACTCGGGTCGCAGTGCGAAAACCCTCTCGATAATCTACACTAATATTATAAAGAGGAAAGATTTGTATTTTTGTGTGTATGTTTGTAATGAATAAACTCAAAAACTAATGTGCCGATTTAAAAAATTCTTTCACCATTAGAAAGCTACATTCACCCTGAGTAACATAGGCTATATTTATAGCTAGAAAATATTAGGGATCCTTACTAAAACTTTAGTAACGTAACCCAAGGTGTAAAAAAAATACCATAAAACATCTTTCGTCGCATGCGCTGCTGAAACTATTGATGATAGAACAAAAGTATATTCTACAATATTAAAGAACATATCAATAACTACAAAAAACTTCGCGATACTATATGTCCAACTATTATCGTTATGTCACAATAACCACTTTTTACATTTTAATAATCTATATAGATAAAAGACGATGTACATGTATGTAATCTATGGACTCCAAACGGGTATACCATTTTTGATGAAATTTTCAATCAATCTTTAGATTAGGCCAACGGATGATCTTCTGAAGTTTGGTAGCGATTGGATCAACTGAATTTTTTAAATTTCTTTTTGGGAAATAAGATTTTTCTTCGATTTTTGAATATTCACAAATAAAAGCGATTGAATTCGCGCAAATTCAATACACGTTGAGAATTGAATGATAATGATTTCTATATATCCTATATATTCCTACATATTACATTTACACCCGGGCGAAGCCGGACTGGGCCGCTATATAGTATATTTGCTAATACAGCTTTGTGACTTTTTTACGACAAAAGAAAAACATTTAACCCTTAAAGGGTTAAATGTTTTCTTTACTTGCAATATTATTCTCCGTCCAACACCTCCACCAAATAAATTACTCTCTTCAGTATGTAAATCCGTACATGCAAATAAAATATGTTTTCTTAAAATTTGTCTCGTCCTGTTTTTAAAAATTTTAGGGGCAATTTTTTATTTCTACTAAAGGGTTAAATTTAAATTTTGAAACGATTTTGAGAACTTTTTCGGTATATCTGGATCTAAAATATATTTCAACCTCTAAAAACTACCCTAAAAATTACCCGATTGAGCCCATTTTAAATAGACTTCGTGTGATGGTGGATTCCAACATGTGGGCTACAGTTCATTAAAATCATTTTAAGAGGTGTATTCAAGGATTGAAATTTATTTTGGGCTCCAATAACACTAAAAATATTTTTTTCAAAGCTTGATCCGACCCTGATTATGAATTAAATAGATGGAAAGTTGTCCGAGGACTTAGGATCAATAAGTCAATACTAAATTTTTATTTACCGCAACGTTTCAGAATTTATTATTCCTTCTTCAGGCCTCATAAATAATTTATGATTCAAAATTTAAATTTATCATTTTAGTATCAATTAAGAGATGCTCCTAAAATTTGATTAAAATCGGCTCGACAGGACCGGACTTATACATTTTATGAAAACGCTTGCGGTTAGAGAACTAAACTTACTGAAAACTTTGTGCAGATGATGAACTGATAAAATGAAGACGAATTATTGAAATTAAGAAAAAAATAGTATTTTAAGGAGTGTATTAAGACGTTAAATTTTTTATTTGGTCCAAAAACAAAACTGCCTGCATTATCAAATACACTATATTTGTCGGCAAGGTTTTGGCACTGTAACTCAAGTTTTTTCATTTCCAGAAAACGTTTTTTTAAATTTTATGTAAAATTTTTGACTAATTACGTTTAAGATCATTCCTTATCAACGCTCAAATGCACTGTTCTTCATGGCTTATTAGTCTTTGCCGTCTATTTAATTCAGCATAAAACATCTAATTAATAGTTTGTGTGTCTAGGAGAATTTTGCTCGTTAATATTGCTTTATGCGTTTGTCTTCTGATGTGAATAATATCGTCGTCTTACAAACCAAATGTCGTCTCACATTTTTTGAGATTTTGAGACTTCCGGTGTCGTTGGGACGAGATGAAATGAGAAACATTATGTAAGAAATAAAATGACGAAGCCAATAAATAAACAAGACTTCAATTATTAAAAAACCCTGGTCGCAGTGCCAAAACCCTGCCGACAATATAGTGTATTAGCTTATACAGGCAGTTTGGCTTTATTACGCGAACTTAAGTTGGTTTTTGGGCAAAATTAAGAATTTGACTCCTTAATACACCCCTTAAAATAACATTTGTTTTCTTAATTGCAATATTATTATCAATCGAACCTTTATACCAAATTATATACACACTTCAGTAAATAATTCACTATCTGTAAACTAGTATTTTCATAAAATTTGTAATTCCGATCCTGTCGGGCCGATTTAATTTAAATGTTAGGGACACTTTTTAATTACTACTTAAGGGTTAAATGTCAATTTTGAAACAATTCTGAGAATTTTTTCGGTATTTTGGGGCCCAAAAACATTTTTCAACCCCTAAAAACTACCCTTAAAATGCCCCGATTGCGGCCATTTTAAATAGGTTCTTGCGGTGATGGATTTCACCACGTGAGCCAAATTTCGTTAAAATCAATTAACTCTTTCGAAAGTTGAAACGTCGAGAAATTTTGGTCCGACCCCTAGGTCCCGCCATCCGACCGATGCCAATACTGTATGTTGCCATATGGCAAATACACTAATAAAGTATATTTTAACGAAATTTGGTACACGCATTAAAATCCATATTCAAGAAATCGAAAACTGTTTTTCGCTTATGGAGGTTTTTCACTAATCCGAATTTCTAGTATAGGAGTGGACTTTCTCTCTTTTAGAGGTCTATAAAAATACAGCAAATATGTAGCGGATAAATTTTAAGTTAATCACGTAAAGACAACTCTTTAATATTATTTTTCGCTTAACATTATAATTACGTGTCGAACCTTTCTTCGCAATTGATACTTACCAACCGTAGTAAGTTCGACATTTGGCCATTCTAATAGAATACGAAAAATAAAACCAATGATACAAAAACAAGGTTAGTTAGTTCAGCTATTTATGACTCATTCTTAAATTTCGTGGAACTATTAATACGTTCAACTATCGGTTATAGAATTAGTAGTCTCAGTTATAGAGGTCCATGAGTGAGAAACATCTTTAGCTTATAGAGCTTTCTGTTTCTCATTTATAGAGGTTTCAGAGAATTACAAAGATGGTACCTGGCAACAACTCTCACTTAGAAAGTTTTCTCGCTTACCCAGTTCTCACTCACTCAGGTTTCACTGTAAAATGGCGTCAATATGTTCAGTATAGTCTATGAAACGTCGAGAAATTTTTTGGTTCGACCCCTAGGTCCCGCCAACCAACCGACGTCAATAGTGCGTGTGTCAGATACTATGTAGTCGCTAATGATAACTGTAAGTTACGTAGCTAATATAGCTAATGCATGTGAAAGTGTGTTGGCGTGAATATGCATAATATCTCATGTAAAACTGTTGTCAAATGAAGACGTAACTTTAAAATGGCGGTATTACTGCTGTTAGGGGCTGTGTTAGTCCGTTGGGACAAAGTAATATGTTAAATAGTCGCAGGTGTAATAAGTGTATACATACATATTAACTAAAATATACATAATTGTATGTTAATTAATTGTTCCGTCACTGAAAGGTGGTTATAACAACGTCGCTTATTTATAACTAGCCATTGCATTGGGATAACGGGAAATAGAGTTCTAAGTACAATAGGGCTAGAGTTGGACAAATTACTTTGAAAATGTAAATAATTGCCAATTATTTTGCATATATATCTTTGTCATATTCAGAAATATTTTGAGAAGTACTCAACTCACAGTACAGCTCAGAATATTCAGCTTTCGTAAATTTAAAAGAGAGCTGAATTGCTAATTAAATTTTGTCTATATTCGTTAATGAATTTTATTCGAACAATTATAATTATTAAAACTACTTTTGTTGACGAAACCTACTTAACTGTTGTATCGGATAATAAATATTGTAGCGCGCTCCCAATTGTTACGCTACTGGAAATGACATAAGCTTCTCGAACAAATTGACAGACGTTTCTGGAATGATCGAGAACGGGATGTACACACCTATAAATACAGCGCGTGTGGGGCGCTACATTCATTCTGTCAGAGTACAGTCACTCAGTCGACAGTTGCTACAATGCAGTGAATTCCGTCGATATAAAATTATGTTTTTATTTGAATACAGTCAACATCCCTATTCCAGCAGAACATAAATGTTAGGCTTTCTGCCTTAATATCGAAGCCGAAAGTACGTGTACTTTTGATCGCGTATAAAGAAAAGATATTATATTCCTTTCAAACATATAATTAGAAGCTTTTTTAATGACTCAATTAGAACCTCTAATTATCGTGTTTATTTATGCAGTACCTAAATAAGTTATTGGTTTACAGTTGTATCCGAGGAGTCAATTATTTTTTCGCAAAATTAGCATGTTTTTTTTTAATTCTTGAACGTTAAAGTAAAACAAAAATATAAGCATTTACCTAGGTAATTAGTGAACTGTTTTTAATTGCTTCAACAGACTGTTCGAAGTTTGAATGTATTTTTTTTTTTCAATGAGAAAATAGTCCATCGTCAATAATAACCGTTTTAAATAGGTACATATTGCGAGACATAATATCCAATGTGGCTACTTATTGTGCTACTGTTTTCAAATACTGCTCAACCGCTTTTTTGTCGTAGCGTAATAATCTATTATATAGCCTACAATAATTATTGAAAAGATGTAAATCGTAGACTTCTATACAGAAAAAAACAATTGTGCGTGTACTATGTACGCGTGACAGAAGTTATACTTCTTTGACGTGACATTAATGAAATAAAATGCTGTTGATTCCATAATTAAAAAAAAAATACAAGTATTGAGATTATTTAACTGTCAAAAGCTGTTAACAAAACTATAACTTTTAAGAAATTCCGTCCGATGTCGCCAGTATAACCTACCTTGTTTTAAAAAAATAACTATTTTGATGTTGTCAGAAAAAAGGAATCGTGTCATCTATGAATACAAAGTAAAGCTATACTACTTAAAGGAATCAATAAATAAAGGATAAAAAAATAAAGGATTAATAAATAAATAAGCTTTACCAAAGTTTCGCTAGTGGCCAACGTTTGGAAAAATTTATTTTCATCTTCAGGGCCTTAAGCTGGTCAAATGGTGGTAAATTGTTCTAATATTGTTCTAATACCACCATTTGACCAGCTTAAAGCCCTGAAGATGAAAATAATTTTTTCGAAACGTTGGCCACTAGCGAAACTTTATTAAACCGTATTTATTTATTAATCCTCAACCAAATCTTCCTTTACGTGACATTCTATTGGATCAACACCACCATATACGAAAACTATACTGCATCGATGTGAGCTTTATTAATGATTTCAATCTTGCTTTGGATAATAGGTAGACATTGTAACAGAGAAATGAGACGTGTCATCTATGAATACACTCACATATATGTATATATAAACAAACTCAAAAATAGTGCCACGCTGCTTAGAATGATGTGAAACGTTGGTCCGATCCCTAGGTCCCGCCATCCGACCGATGCCAACATAAGGCAAATTCACTAATAAAAGCTTATAAAAAATATGACGAATTTTACACTTAAACTTAGCCGAAATATTGAACAACAAATAAAGATTGCACGTTGTATGTAAGAATATTAGTTATTTTTTGTCGTAAAAATGATGAATTTTTTTTATCTAAATGGAATCAGAATGTAGTATAAAACCGAGGCCTTTCTTTGTTAAATTCACTTAAATTTTGTCTGGCGAATTAATCATTCCTTATCTATCAGTGACTGGGGAAATATGTGCAACAGCATTCGAACTTGCAGAACAGCGGCGCTCATTTGTTAAAACAAAATTAATATAATACTCAATGTGCTTACCCGTCGATGACGGCTCGAAATATATAGATGGATTTAACATTAACCTTTAACTAGTCGCGCACTTTTTTTTATTACTACTGCTCGCGCGGTGTATTATGTACACCATGCATTTTTTTACAGTGGAAAAATGTTTTATCATTTTGTATGTGGTTTAAACAGTACACTGATGAAAAAAAAACATATCTCAAGTACAAACATGTTTATTATCACAAAAAAAAAACAAGAACGCAGATGTGAAAAGAAACAAATAATATTCTATATAAATAAACAAAAAAATTATTCTAATAGAAACAAATCATTGAAATTTTTCCAGGTAGAAATTTTATCAAATTCTTCTTGCTGGTTTTACTATATTTGTTCGTAACTTTACTTTTATACCAAATAGTACTTTTATCCTTTCCAGCATACTGATTTCCTCTTTTCTTTGACACGGAGTCAGTAGTATCGTTTTCTAAATCAGAACTGTTCTCACTTTCCTCTGTTACTTCGGCTGTATTTAGGTCACCCACTTCTTGTTCCAAATCAGAATTGTGTTCACTTTCCTCTATTATAACTTCATGATCAGAAAAATCTGCTTCATCTCCCACCTCTTCCTCAGAATCTGTATAGCGTATAACCTGAGCAATAGCTTCCAACTCATCTTGTGTCAGATGCTTGGGATCTCGTACTCTTACTTTATGCCTAGAAAACATAATTAGTAATAAAAATTATTATTAGCATGTTCACAAATATGCCAAGAAATAGTTCATTACAAAAAAAAAACTATAGAAATGGATATTTATAAAGTACTTACATAGTTAGTCGCGTAGGTGTATTTTGTACACCACACCAAAAAATTGAATTTTAATGCACTTTCCTATTTGGCAGCCAAATGGATACAGCCGGTGCTTCTAGATGACTCATTAAATAAAGGTTAGAAGGAGTGGTGGGGCTGAGGACGCATGCGTAAAAGGTCAGCAGCATACGGCGCATTTTTGGTGTACTGTTTACACCAGTGCGACTAGTTAAAGGTTAAACAATGGCACAACAAAAGAAAGGTGGCAACTCTACAATTAATAAAAAAAATAGTATATTACACAGGAATTTCAACTTTATTTCAACTATTCTTCTTCATACCCGATCGAAAATACATCATCAGTGTGCACGAGAAAACTGTTTCGGCCAGCTGTTACAAATGGCGTGCGAGTAATTCTAGCAGTGCTAGTGATCCTGGTAGTTTATTAAATAGTTTTGCAGCGACTGACGACACATATTTCAAACAGAGACCCTGGATCATCTAAATTATATCTGGCGATAGGGTGACTAGAGGTGAGTAGTATTTGGTCACGATCATTTACGCTCACGAAAATAATTTTCAACTCACGCTCGTTCACTCACTGATACTATTTTTTATAATCACACTCACGTACGCTCACGACTATTTTTCAACACTCACTCACGTTCACGCATTATTGAGACTCACACCTACTCATGCACGTTCAATCATACTCATAGTCACGAAACTCACGTAACTTTATAATTCATATTATAGCATTTCTTAAACATGATACAATAATATGGCCTAAGGAAATAGGATCAGGTTATGTGTTTGCCAACTATAAAGCGCTAAACAGTGAATGTTTGTAATTTTATGTAATATACGTTACAGTTTACACAAAAAAAAAAAAACCTCTGAATAGTAAGTACATACTTTAAACAAGAAGAATCATGAGTACCGCATACCGGAATAATTTTTTACGTGATTAACTTTTCACTCACGCCAACTCACGCTCACGAAAAGTTTTTTCCACTCACGCCTGCTCATGTATCCGTATATTTTATTTAATTAGACTCACGTTTTTTTTTAAACAGTCACACTCATGGCATGTCACGTCGTGACACTCAGTGACACGGAAAATTTCACGCACGATTTGCACCTCTAAGGGTGACTTTGCTACTAATTTTAGCCAAATAACTTGACTTTAAATGTTCTTTTAATGGGACATTCATCAGACATATTTAACCATCCTCATTAAATGGACAAGCTTAACGCAGGTGGCAGCAGCTATATCATTATGTAAGTTGTGATTCGTTTCCACTGTGAAGGATAGTTTTCACACAAGAGGAACGCTGTACAATCATGTTAAAACCTATGGAGGTCAAGGGATTTACAGTAAAGGTTTTTCTTTCTTCTAATAGTATTCAACCACTTCTTTTTTAGTTCCAGATCCTTTAAAATCCAAAACTTCTATTATTTGAACATTGGTAAACATGGCACATCGCCATTGTCAATGTTTTATTATTTGAAATCAACTAATTTTGCACACACTGCTATGAACTCTTCACAAACTGAAGTCATTATATAGCTGGCGCCCGTAGCGGCAAAGTTTGGCAGTGCCCAACTCCATTAGTTTAGGTGTTATATGGTGTCTTCTGCGCACATTGTGAATAAATCGTAGGCGATAATTTGTTTAAATGGAAGCAAGATTTTTTCGTGAAGTGCCGCCCCTGTGACCTGCCTAAGAGTATGGGTACAGATACACTTAGAACCTCGCCGGAAAATGGTTTGTAATAAAAAATGAATAATGACGATGTTTATTTTTTTATAACGTCGTTTTTTCACCGTTTTTAGTGCACGTTTATATTTCGCCATCTTTCTATGGTTTCTTTCGTTACATTATGTTGGTACATATTTTTCAGTAGCGCCTCACGTTTTCTCTGAGTTAATAATGTAATACGTGTGTGATTTTGAAATGAACTGCTAGGCTTAGCTAGTACATATTCTTAATTTTGTATTATTTTACAAGTTTTTTTTATTAACTTATCCGTTAAGGCCCCAGTACACAGTTGTCTGTAGTGGGCCATTGTAGACCATCGCCATTGTGTACAGGGGGTAATGGTCTGTAGTGGCGGACAATTGTGAATCGTGGTGCGCAATCCATTTGTTGTCGGTTTTTCTGACACACTTCAAAGGAATCGTGACGTGGCGTGGCCTGTGGTGTTCACACAGTCGCCCATTGTTTAGACAGGTACCTCTTTTTTTGTTGCGTGCTATACTATTTAAATTTTTAATCGCCCAAAATGTCAGTATCCTGGAGCAAAGAAGAGACTTTTAGGTTTAAATTACTATAATACTTCTAAACAGTATATAAATAAATAGCCGCGGCCGTAATTACTTCCACGTCCATCGCAAGTGCTTCGCCAGGCAGAAATGAAGCATGGACCATTGTGTGAATACCAAGTGATAGTGGCCTACAGTTGCACATTGCAAAGCATGGCCCACTACAGACCACTGTGTACTGGGGCCTTTAAGGTTGTCGGAACGCTCTGAATTTAAGCCACACTACGAGGCTAAAAAATACTGTTGCAAGGGTGCCGCTGTCAGTCGATTAGTCTAAATTTTGGAAATATTTTGAAGATTTAAAAAACTTTTCCGAAAAAGGAAGAGTCACTTCAGGTGATGGAACAATTTTGTGAAATAAGTACGAATAAGGCCGTAATGTGACATTGAAAACGTATGTTTTTTGGCACAATTAATGTCAACTTTTTTCTAGTAAATCGTACACTAATTACAAAAGTAGTCCACTAGAGACCTAGATTTGTTCTTTATCTTCCTTACAGAAAAATAGTTTTTGCAAAATGTTGACGAATAAATCTACAATCAGCTGTCAGCCGAAGCCCTATTTTTGACTTATATTCAGAGCGTTTCGACAGCCTTAAACTCAAAACTTGTAATTCAATCTTGACCCACTTACACATATTCGATAGATTTTGCTGTTGACAAAGAAATATTTTCACGTCTCCGAAGAAACTTTTGTTATAAAAAAGTAAATGAAAACTTATTTCATAAATTTAAAATCAGATTTGTATACCCGTTTACAAATCAGAACCTTCAAACTGAGGGTCTGTAATAGACGAGTCATGAAAATAACATTCCGTCGAACGCTGCTATTCTCAAATCAGTATTGCCAGATTTTTTTTTGCCAAGTCAGGATTTTGGAACTTTTTGTGTGAAAAAAAGCGGGATTCTTTCGTCGAAAGCGGGACATAGTAAAAAATGTATATAATCAGAAGTTTTTAAATATTTAGCTTTTTATTTGAGTTCAAATTATGTTTATGTGACAATAGATAGCAAAAATAGCCATAGAAAATGTATTTTAATAAAAATATGATATTTTAAATCAGATTTACTCAATCGTTAAATAGTTGAGTCTTATTCGTCTTCTGAATAAAAAAAAAAAAAAATAAAAAAAACAGAAATCAAAATCAAAAAAGTTTTATTCATTAGAAAAATATGGCGTTTCAAACAATAGTCTGAGGAGTGAGTGTTACAAATTGCAACTTACAATAAGAGAATAATTATTTACGCACGGTCAAGTTATCCCCGAAAAGCGGGACTGAGTCTGTCCCGCGCGGGACATTTAATTTTGATTTAAAAATCGGGACGTCCCGCCTAAATTCAGACGTCTGGCAACGCTGTCTGAAATGCACATGTGATATTTTTTAAAATATTTAGACGCTGAAAGGATTATCGCTAGCAAAATAACATTTTATGCAATTTTTAAAGAGTATATTTATGTAACATTTATGATTTAACTTAGACGATTATTTTCAAGTCTGAGATGGGTTTTCCTTAGGGAGAACTTGATTTTCCAAACGTTATCTATTTAATCATAGCAAGATTTTATTTTATGCGATTTTATAATAAAAATTACGAAAGTTTGATATAATAATATGAGAGACAAGAGATTTTATTTCATTGTAACTTTTGATTTAGTTGCACACGTTTTCTAGTTCTATATAGTTATAAAATATATAAATAAAATAAATAAATAACAGTACCCACAGCAGCCAGTGCACAAGTACGAAAGTTTACACCGTGGTTCTACTGACAACCTGAAAGTACGTGCGTGCATTTTCGTGCCAAGTTTCCTCAATAAAGTTCGTTTCACAATAATGCCATGTTACCTCTTCTGTACGTTAAATGTAGCAGCGTCCGCTCTAGTGGTTACGTCGTTCTGGACAAAAAGACAAATAACCGCACCTTAAAAATACATATATTTGATTTTTTAACCTAAAAATTTAAAATATCTCGAATAATAATCATTCTACAACAGTAGTAGAACCGTCGGCTGCAGCATATACAGTCTTGTCTCGCGTGAATCTGACATTGATTTAGTAAGAATAAATCCCATCGAAAACAGCACTTTCAATTTTTCCCGAATTTTCCACCTTTCCTGGAAATTTTTTCAATTTCTCTTTCCCTAAAAACCTTAATCGGACTATTACGAACATTAAAAAAATAGCCAAACGGCAGTGATAACAGTAGTGGAGCCTTCGGTTTTACCGTATTACAGTCTTGCCTCGTGGAGTTGCGCCCAGCTAGACATCACCAACTGTAGTGAAGCCTTTGGCTTCAGCCTATTACAGTCTTGCTTTTCATCTCTTTCGGAATTATCTATTTTTTTCGGGAATTTTTTTTCCAGTTGCCTGATAAGTCCAGCCGCTTTATGTTTATTTATTGAAGATTATAGACGCTCGACAACTCTTGTCATTAGCGTCTTTACATCAAATAACATAATATTCACTTAAAACTAAACATCACAAAACATCAACGAGCAGAGGTAGGATTCGGCCCACGACAGTTCGGAAAGAAGCCAGCACGCTAACCACTGGACCACAATGTCCTCTCCAGCCGTTTTCAAGTGATGTTCTTACCAACGAACAGCATTTCATTTTTATTATGTAGATGTTCATCGATAATATTGGTGCTTAGTGCTGTATAGAGCTAACCGTAATGTGCAACACTATTCTGTACTGACCTTAACAGATTAGTTAATATATGACATTATTGTGAAGCGGCCTTAACACGGTTGTTTCAGTACGACACGGCATCACTTACATGGAAACTGGAAGTATGGAACACTTTATACAGTTATATTATACTCACGTCACGTTCAAAGTGGATACATAAAATGGGTTACCTAACATTTGGTTGATTCGCTTCAACATCACGTAGTTTGTATATATAAAGTGGATATCTATAAAAATGGGTTACCTGAATCAGCGTCTAAAAAGGTGTTCGAGTATATGAGACTTCGATGTTACTTCGACGATGACAGATGACTACGAGTTTCACCTCTTAGTGTCTGTGGAACACGTTCTGTTTGAGAATATTAAAGAGTTTGATTGTATAATAAGTATATTATGCTGTCAAAATAAAATTTAATAAATCCTATCCTAATGGTTAAACAAAAATTCCAGCGAATTGGAAGTCAGGACCATTTCAACTTCAAAAATATTGTAGCGCGCCCCCAATTGTTACGCTACTGGAAATGACATAGGCTTCTCGAACAAACTGATAGAAGTTTCTGGAATGATCGGAAACGGAATGTACACGCCTATAAATACGGCGCATGTGGGGCGCGACAGGCATTCAGTCAGACAGTCGACATTTGCTTCAGTGCAGTGAAGCGGTCACACGGCGGACAGCAGACATAAATAGCATTATTACATAAATTTGTGTCTGTGTGTGTTAAAAATAGTTGTGTTATTATTTATAGAATCCGTTTATTTTTCTTTGTTAGTTTCTTTTTGTCATTGTTATTAGAGAAGTACTTTTTAGTTTATTTGTTTTGTATTTATTTCGTTTATTGAAAATAAATCAGTTTTTAACCACCACACAGAACAGTTTTGTTACAATATTGACATTTGATATAATAAATAAAATAAAATTTCTGTTAAAACGTGCGGTGACGCGGGTACGATTAGTAATAAATATTATGAAATTTCTTTTAGTATAATAGCTTAAGTCTGCTATAATTGTTAAGAAACATTCATTGTTGTAACACTATATTAGAAAAATTTTTATTATTCCAACACGTCACCGTCTGGATTCAAACCAGAATCTTTCCACTTTCGCGGCGGAATGAGTTAATCAGTTACTCTACGGTGCACACAATTCAACATTTTAATCCCTCATAATATAGCGATAACAACATTTAAATTCACTACATGCGAGAGCCAATTATTTTTAGCTGTAGCTAGACATTAACTCTCACAGTAGCGAGGGGTCTTGAATGAATCAAAGATGAACTTTCCATTTCTATTACGGTCCTAAGTCACAGAATATTTCTGTTTCGTTAGCACTGATTAGAGCGGAAAACGACAATTTAATATCGGTAAATTATCAACACCATTAATATTAGTTATTAGTAGATTTTTAATACGCTTGTAGCTACGTACCAGCTCAATTCATTTAGTATAATAGCTTAAGTCTGCTATAATTGTTAAGAAACATTCATTGTTGTAACACTATATTAGAAAAATTTTTATTATTCCAACACGTCACCGTCTGGATTCAAACCAGAATCTTTCCACTTTCGCGGCGGAATGAGTTAATCAGTTACTCTACGGTGCACACAATTCAACATTTTATCCCTCATAATATAGCGATAACAATTTGCATGGTTACATATTAGGGTTTTACATGTAAAAATTAACCAAAGCATGATTGTCAGCTACGTAACTGATTCATTTTTGACTGATGTTCAGAACAAAAGACTTGCACACTTCCGCGTCGAAACTGTCCCAGCATTTCCACCATAAATGCTTCGTTTCTCTCTCATGCAAAATACAATATTTTCCTATCACCGGATAAAAGTGTTTTAAAAAAAAATAACCAAAAACTTCTTTCAAAGTCCTTTTGCAGTACGTAGGTACATTCCTCGAGTATGATTGGTGATCATCGTAATTATTCAAATAATTAAACTTGAATAATAAGAAATAATTAAAAACACTTGAAAATTCTACAAATAAATTATTATTAAATTATTTCTTGTCAGATCATTTCATTAAGTCCATCCTCAGGAGTACAAAAAGTTATACTTATAAAAATGATTTGTCGGGAAAAAGGACTTTTTAAGTAAACACTTATTTGTTATTTATAGCAACGTTTCGTCCCTTGCTTGGGACTTTTTCAAGCTTTATAACTATAATTGAATTATTAAATTATTAAATTATTATTTTAATAATTCAATTACTGTTATAAAGCTTGAAAAAGTCCCAAGCAAGGGACGAAACGTCGCTATAAATAACAAATAAGTGCTTACTTAGAAAGTCGTTTTTCCCGACAAATCATTTTTATATTAATTACCAAGGACAAAAAAGAAAAAAAAAGTTGTACTTATAAGTTTTTGTACTCCTAAGGATGGACTTATTGTCCGAAATGATCGTCGAGAAATAATTTAATAATAGTTTATTTATAGAATTTTCAGGCGTTTTTAATTATTTGTTATTATTAATCATGTTCTACCACGTGCCGAGTGATAAATCAGTGCAAATTAAATTAAACTTTATTTTTTAATTTCGTTTATCGACTGTGATATACATTACAAAAATAACAAAGTAATTTCATTACTTTCTTTCATTAATTAAATAACAATTTATCAGTTTATAAATTTGTTATAATATTATAAATTAATAGAAAACAGTATCACGGGTAATTGTAATAATGAAAATAAATCAATTTAGACACTCATTGATTGCAACGTTTCGTCTTTTCTTTAATTAAGACTTTTTGAAGCTCTCATATGCTTAAATGATAGTAAAAACTATGATATAATATGCAATTTGGCATTACAAAAAACAAACGTTGCAATCAATGAGTGCTTAAATTGATTTATTTTCATTATTCCAATTACCCGTGATACTGTTTTCTATTTTAACATATATCTGGAATTGAACTAACTGTTAGAAGAATTAAGCAAACAGAAAAATTTTAAACACTACTTTGACCAATTAGTTACGCTCGAACTTCTTTAACTGTATGAAAAAATAATTTGCTATCTCCATCGTATGCCATTACAGCGAACAACATACTTTTCCTAGAATGAATAGATAAAAAGTACACAAAGCTTGTAATTTCGTTAGTGGTTGTGGCGCCACTGGGGCATTTATTATTACTGCTCCACAGTGATAAAGAACTAGTACTCCCATGAAATTTGTTTTGAATATTTTATATTACACATATTTTGTACTTGCGGAACGTCGCATCACGTATCGAAGTGAGCCGCGAAAGAAGACTGACATAAAGTTGCGATTGTAAAAAAGCTGTGCGAAAAATATGATTATTGTAGGCAGAGTGTTTCATATTTGATGCAAGGAAAATGTGCATCGTCAACCTATCTCGACGGGAAAAGGTCAGAAAAATGCTACGTTGGCCGTGGGGGAACCACAGACCCTTAAGACGGAACTCCAAGCGCAACTTTTCTGCTTTTTTTTGATACACTATTGGCGTCGGATGACGGGGTCTAAGGGTCGGACCAAAATTTCTCGACGTTTTACATAAAATCTCAGATAAAATTTCGGTAAAATAATCGGTTATTATGAATTCACGAACAATAGACTCTCGAGTCTCGTCTATTATGCCATAAGAATGGTCGTTCGGTGCACGAGTAGTAAAATATCGTGCGATACAAATTGTAGTAGTACCTGAAGAAGCATTGTGCTGTATCTGGAAATTAAAACAGTATTTCCAACAACAAAAAAACCGTTCAAGAAGAGGGTTCCGTATTATTTCGTTTTCCGTGAGTACTTTAAGACTGAAGGTTTTCGTTTAGGTTTTACTGTAAACTATGGGTAAGACCCGACATTGCCTATTTTTTTCAAAATTTTAGACTTAGTTTCGGAGATACCGGGAGGGGAACGATCAATTGCTCATCTTTTTTCTTTAATAACTTTAAAACTATTTATCTTAAAATTATAAAAAATATATATATTTGAGACCCTTGCTACAAGCCCTTTCATTTGATATGTCACACGGTACAATTTGAAAAACTTTTTTTTAATTTCCTAATTTTCCCCAAAAATGACCTTCATGTTAAAAATTAATTTATTTACATATATGTACCAAATTTCAACTCAACCGGCCCAGTAGTTCGGAGCAAATTGGCTTTGACAGTGGGACGGACAGACACACGAGTGATCTTATAAGGGTTCCGTTTTTTGCTTTTAAGGTACGGAACCCTAAAAATACAAACGATGCAATTTTTTCGAATTTATTTAAAATTCAAGTAAAAACTTAGAACATGAAACATACAAAAAACTCGTTGTGTTTAAGCGAAAATAACGAACTTTTTTACCAACTAATGTATGTATTTTGTTTCATATATAAAAAAGTATTTTTCATTTACTATTTCCAAAAGAGTGAGACACCATGTGTGAGACACGATAATGTTAAAATATTAGGTGAGCTTTATCAACTCTACTGTTAAAACACCTACTTGATATACTTTCAGGTTACAAGTCAATGAATCATTTTCATTCATAACCACGGCTCCTGCTTAATATTTTATAAGGAAAATAGGACGTTTAGGTTACAACGAAGTGGCGAAAGAAGAGTCTAGTTGGATGCTAGACAGAGACAGATACAGTGGTGCGTTGATTAACAGCTTTCCGTATAGTGAAGCCTACAAGCTTTTTCCTTTTTGTTAAATAGCATATAATAAATCGCCGTCTCGGACAGAGAATGATGTAAAAACAACGCCGTGATACATTTACGTTAAACGCCTTTGTTCCGATAACTACAGCGCGCTCACTAAAAGTAATGGCGTCGAAACAAAACACTGTTAACTATTATCACAAATTCGTGCGGTGATGGATTCATGGTGACTAGGGATTGCAATCCAGCGACATTTTCAATCCAGCTGGATTTATGTTGGATTAAAACAAATCCAGCTGGATCCAGCACTAATCGATTTTTCAAATAAATGTAACAATTTTTTAACTCTAGAAACTTTATTAACTATTTATCTACATTTAACATCAAATACTCGTTTTTTTGGCGTTAGTAAAGTATTCTAATAGTAAGTAGTAGTTACGAGTATTCGGAGTGTAATTATTAATTATCACAATACAGTCTTAAATCTGAAATAGTTATTCGTTTACCTATTTTACAAACTATGTAGTCTGTTTCTGTCTCATTAATTTAAAAAAAAACCCGGGTCACAGTGCCAAAACCCTGCCGACAATATAGTGTATTTGCTTATACAGGCAGTGTGGCTTTATTTTGCGAGCTTAAGTTGGTTTTTGGGCAAAATAAAAAATTTTACTCCTTAATACACCCCTTAAAATAACATTTTTTTTCTTAATTGCAATATTATTATAAATCGAACCTCTATACCAAATTATATACAACTTTCAGTAAATAATTCACTATTTGTAAACTAGTGTTTTCATAAAATTTATAAGTCCGGTCCTGTCGGGCCGATTTTATTTAAATTTTAGGGACACCTTTTAATTACTACTAAAGGGTTAAGTGTCAATTTTGAAACGATTCTGAAAATTTTTTCGGTATTTTGGGGCCCAAAAACATTTTTCAACCCCTAAAAACTACCCTTAAAATGCCCCGATTACGCCCATTTTAAATAGGCTTCTTGCGGTGATGGATTTCAACACGTGGATCAAATTTCATTAAAATCAATTAAATCTTTCGAAAGTTATTGCCCACACATATATATATATACGTATATAAATATATATATATATATATATATATATATATAAACATTTTCAAAAATGGTGCCAAAGTGTTTAGGAGGTTATGAAACGTCGAGAAATTTTAGTCCGACCCCTAGGTCCCGCCATCCGACCAACGCCAATACTGTATGTTGCCATATGGCAAATACACTAATAAAATTGTGTTTCCCGCTTCTAAAATGTTTAGTTTACTCTTATTAGAAAAAAAACTTTAATATAAATTTTATTATATTATTTAAGACTTGACTTGTCTTTTAAAGAATAAAGCCAATCAATTATGTAGGAAACAGTTTTTTTTTACTTTTTTTAAAGTAAGATTGCTGGATCCAGCATTACACTCCCTAATGCTGAATATAAACTGATGCTGGGTTGCAGAAAGAATTGTCAAATATTTTGATTTGAGAATGATCTTAGATTGTGAACACACATTTTTCTCCATAAGAAAAGCGTTGTAGAATTTTAATTCAATTCTGTTCGAAAAATAATTGATTGATTGAAATTACATTTTTTCATACACTATTATCGCTGGTCGAATGGTGAAACATAGGGATCGGACCAAAATTTCTCGACATTTTATAGCTTCCTAAGCACCTTGGCACCATTTTTGGGAATATTTATATATAACTTTCTAAGAAATTAATAGATTTTAACGAAATTAGGCCGACATATTGATATCCATACCGTACAAAGCCTCTTTAAAATGGGCCTAATGGGAACGTTTTAATTAGAGGTTGAAAATTGTTTTAGGGTTCAAAAACACCGAAAAAATTCACGGAATTGATTCAAAATTGAAATATAACCCTTTAGTATCAATTGAAATGTGCTTCTAAAATTTTAATAAAATTGGAGTGACAGGACTGGACTTATAAATTTTATGAAAACACTTGGTTGTGGACAGAAAATTATAATTACTGAAAATTGTATATAATTTTGTGCGGATGAGGAATTGATAAAAAAAAATATTATTTTAAGGAACATATTAAGGAGCAATTTTTTTTATTTTGACCAAAAACTCGCTGCCTGTATTAGCAAATACACTATACTGTCGGCAAGTTTTTGGCACTGCAACCCGAGTTTTTTTTTATTTTTAAGCTTAATAATTTAATTTTTACGTTGCATCTTTTTGAGTGAATAAAATGTAATGAAACTTGTATATTTTTTCAGTGTAGAGAAACTCAAAACAAAACAATATAGGATTGTCGATCACAGCATTGTTTTGTTTTAAGTTTCTATTAGCAACGCTTAAGAAACAAACACGTTTAATTCAATTTCAAATCTCGTAATCAGACATAGGTATATACCGTGCCTTGATTAAATAAAATTTTATTTAGTGAAAAGTAGTGAAATCTAAAACTTGACTATTTTCAAAGTTCGCTAAAAATACAAAACAAATGACTCAAGCTTTAGGGTCTCTAGTGATAGCAAAAAAGGAGCTTGAAGTATGTCAAGTTTTAGATTTTACTGCTTTTTCACTTAGAATTAATTTGACTATTATATCTTATAACGTTTTACTACATCACGATCTTGAAAATTGTTTTTGGTGGAATTAAATTTTCTTCGTATTTTTTCAGAATAATATTTTTTTTAATCTCTAATCAATGATTTAACCTCTTTTTTAAGTGTTACTTGTACTAATATTTTTTTTTTTTTTGTTTCAGGTAAGTGTTTAAACTTTTCAACAACGTAGTGGTAAGTTTTTACTTTTCGGGAAGAGAAAAAAACCTCACATGGTACATTGTATAACTCATATTCGGTACTGTTTGTTCTATTGCTGTTTTATTGAAAAATTTAAAACCTATTATTAAAACAAAAATGTACCTACATTAATTATTTTTTTAACTTTTGATAATAAAACAAAAACAGCACGAAACAAACGAGGAGTCTTTATTTATGTGATGTCATTATTTTATAACGCTAGTTTTGTGAATTACTGCAAAATAATGATAAAAATGCAATATGCAATAATTTTTATTTAATTGTCAATTTTAAATCTATAGTTGTATGTGTTTAGTGATTTATTTTATAAAATTTCGTTTGTAAAAATAAATGTTTCATAAATGGTTGCAACACGTGTTTATAATTAATACTACAAAGGATGGTTAAAGTCTGAAAATTAACTGAGGGATGCGTATAGTGTAGTCACAGATAAAATATCAATCCGTTTATTATATACTATAATTTTGTTATGTTTTTCTGTCCACCGTCGGCGACCCAAGTTTTTTTTAAATTTTAAGTAACTTTACGCCACTTGTGTTAAATGTTTCATTTCACGAAAGCTATACAGGCATAAATAGTAGCCACAGTAAGACCTCGCCTAACGCTGTTTCAGTATTTCTCGGTTTCTAAAAAAATAACGTAAATTATGGATCAGTTTATACAAAATGATTCAAATATCGATAGAAGTTCAAAGGCAAGACGACTTTGATGCAATATTTTGCTATCGACAACAGCTTGCTGAACGAAACAGAAAATGGCAAACGACATTACATGACTTCTTCTCAAAAAACAAAACATCTCAAATGAGGAACCTTCCTCATCACAAACATAACTTCTTACTCGAACTTTTATTTGACTTTGATGAATGTTTTATGAACAAAAATGGATATTAACAATAAATCTATAATGAACGTTTTATTTAACAATAAATGTTACAAAATAAAACATAAAAAAATAAATTTTATTATTCTTGGTACTGTTTCACGTATGCTAATTATGTATGTATTAAGATAACCTCGTTTAGCGCTGTTTCGTATAGCGCAGAAACTGATTGGAACACATCTCCCGCGTTAAGCGGGGTCTTACTGAATTTTATAGGGAAGTGTGCAAAAAAGTATGTACCTATCTGTATTGGCTATAAAATATTAATGATATGTCTTCACTAATTAGAAGTCAAATTGACATAAGGAGGAGGAATAATGTCTACTTTTAATGCGATCACGATCTTTTAAGTGTCCAATGTAAGTTGTTTCAGTTAAAGTATCGTAATTTCTTATTTAGAGGCATTATCAGGGCTGGACTAACCGATTGCAATACCAGAGCCTGTTATACAAATCCAAAAGCTGGACATCTCTAAAGTACGATATCATTATAAAATCCAATTTTGGATTTGGAATGAAGCCACACTGCTAATTGTATTCTACTTGTCATACCCTATCATTTGATACCCATGTGGAGGGAATTATAATGATGAAAGTAATCCGCCATTTTGTGGTGGCGGCCATATTGCATCTACCATAATATTCAATGTACTATATTGTATTGTATTAAGAACCAAAGTTGTGTGTAAAACTTATGCTTAATCGAAGGGAAGTAGGTCAAATTGAATTCGATAACCCGCATACATCAGGACAGGTGAAACTAAATAAAAGCTTGTAAAAATCCTAGAACATACGTCGCGAAAATTCTCGGACATGCCAATTTTCTTTATTAAACGCGTATCTTTTTTTCATAACCATTTTTTTAGTTTCACCCCTTTCCAGAATGACAGTATAAACTAGCAAAACAAAACATTAATATTACACCACAAGAGCCAAAAATTGAATTTTCTGCACTGTGCATCATATGTCGCGCAGTGCAGGACTTTCAGCTTTCTGCTCGTGTGTTGTCTACTATTTTTCTTTATAACATGCCGAAAGCACGCACTTTCACCTATATATAAAAAGACTAAAACTTTGAAGTGAGCAATGTTGAGGTTACATGTAATGACACATGGATCTAATAATGTCCATGTAATAACAGCAGAACTACTGGCGAACATGTGACCTGACAAACGCCAGTCTCACGTCCAGTGCGTATGACAAAACTGTTTAGGCCCGCCTATACAAATGATATGCGTATAATTCCAGCTGTGACTACAACAGTGCGTAAATGTTGTACTTTCTAATATAACAAATAATTCAGAGGATTAATTTTTGGAGCGGGTAAATTAGTTCAATATTTTTTATTTAACGGACGTTTCGCAATAATTTATTGCTTCTTCATGCGTTCTATAAACAATAATATAAATATATGTTATATTATTATATATTTGTTATATTAAAAGCAAGGAGCTGAACTTTTCGTAAAAATACTTTCTAATCAGAAAGTACGTGCTTTCGGCATGGTATGAAGAAAAAACAGTTTTAAATGGACGCAAGAGTCATCTTAAATTGCGCACGAGAGAGAGATTGTAGATTATAGACGGTCAAAAGCTGAGTTCATCAGCGTCTATAAATTCGCACGCTAATAGAGTTTGAGTCGATAATGATATTGAGGGTATTATGAGTCGGAAGATACATTTTCGCTACAAACAGAGAAAAATCTTGACAGTACCAGCACGTGAAAATAAGATAGTGTCCCTAAATAATTGAATCCTCGTCACCCGATGTCCTGGAGAGCATGAGTCGACAGTTTAAGGAATTGAGTTATCCAGCCAGGATAATGTGATATGTGAAGAGATGGGTCTCTGTCCTGTCTCTCTATTCAAGCCGTTGTCATCCAAACTTTTATTTGTAAAGACTAAAGACGCGGCCGCACGAGTAAAATCCATCAAACAACTTCGTACTTTGTAGATTTCCTTCGAGTTGTTATTAAATGCAGTAATACGACGGCTTACGTTACGTCGATTTGTACTTACGTCGTCTGTATGCATAATGTATATTTTAAATAATAAATGAACAGCAACTGTTAGACAAGGCATAAAGAAGGCGGTGGCCAAAAATTTACAGGAGAAAACAAAATCTCTACATCGCCAGATGTGACAGATTAGTGTAGAATTTTAATATAATTGACAAAAATTAAAGATAATATACCGGCAAACCGGGGCTACTTTGTGACAATTATTTATGTTTTTTGCTTAAATTGAATTTGTTATTACACTGAATACAATAAATTTTACATGAATATGAAGTTTGAACCTTACTCTTTTAAAGTGGTAGGTTGGAATATTATGTATAGAAAAAGAGATATTAATTAAATAAATTGTCACAAAGTAACCCCGTATGTTGGGGTTACTTTGTGACAGCCATTTTTTACTATGAAAATACTGTTGAGTAGACTGCTGACATAAAGTAACCCTCTTAATAACGCCAACAAAAAATATGTATGCCCTATTTTTCTGAAGCAACACGTAGGGAGAGCCCATTTTGTCTTATATCTTTGAGAGCTTTTTTTCATTAGTGTAATTTTTGTAATTCCTATTACCAAGCTTCTTTTTATATGTCCGTGGCATTTTAGATTTGAAAAATTTGCATTATTAGCCTAAAATTTCAGTTAAAATCCCAATAAAATAACTACTAATAGAATTTTATCTGCTTTACATTGCGAGTGTTACTTTTGACAGGTTTTTTAATGTCAAAATTAACCCTTGAAATATTTGATTTTTAATTAAACTAATAACTACATCGAAATTAAAAATTCAAAATGGTCGTTAATAACAATAAGACAACTTGTACTTAGTTGATTTTTAAAAAAAATTTTGGTTTAAATCTCACACTAGAAAGTATACAGACAAACTGAAAACACCTGTTTTTTAATCAAAAATGACGCCCAGTACACATAGACTTGCAATCGTATTTAGATACTGCATTCTCTTCATAAGTGGCCCCACAGACCCTTCTACAAATAGTAACTTCCCAAAACTATGTTTGGTTGATGGTATTGTACCCGTATTGTACCCGGTACTGTATTGTCCAGATTTTGTTGCTTAAGACCTGGTGTCACAAAGTAACCCCTGCATTCACAAAGTAGTCCCGGTTTACAATAACAGAATTTACAGTTACAATAATAGAACAAGCAGAATACAATAACCTATGTGACGTCATTTTACATTCAATATGGCGGCCAAAACAAAATGGCGGATTACTTTGTTCTGTAAAAACAAATGAAAGGGAATGGCAAGTAGAATACAGTAAGCTATGTTGCATCATTAACTTATCGGAGTATGCACTTTTGGTTTTTCCAGCTATTTTAGAATTTCTGGAAAAGATTTTTCGGGTCTAATTTGTTGAGATCATACTGGGAAGCTAGTCATGTGAACCCCAAGGGTGGCACTTGTAGGGTTCTAATATACACCCAGCTCACATCTTGTTTTTTATAATTTTAAAATATATAGTTTTAAAGTTATTTAAGAAAATAGATGAAAATCGACCATCATCCCTTAACTCCGAAACTACTGAACCTAAAATTTTGAAAAAATAGGGAATGTTGGGTCTCACCCATAGTTTACAGGAAAACCTAAACGAAAATCTTAAGTCTTAAAGTACCCACGGAAAACGAAATAGTACGGAACCCTCTTCTCGCAAGTTCGACTCGCACTTGACCAGTTTTCTTTTTACTCGATTCCACGATCAAGTATTCGATTTTTCGAACAAGTATTGACGTGTGTTTTAAAACCACAAATTGAAAATAAAGTTTCGTGTGCCAGATTAGAAAATTATCTTAATTTATTTTTATCGAGTGTCTACTAAACATCAAAGTAGGTAATGGAATTTTATATTAAGTCAGAAAATTGCATTTTCTACTTTGATGTTTAGCAGAAACTCGATAAGTCAGCATAGAACTGCACGTTAGTGCTTTTAACGCTCACAAATCCCCGCTCAATGCTCTTCATCCATCATCTATCATTTTTACGCAAAAGCTGATACTACTAGTGCAGTAGATGATTAAATAATATGTAACTACATATTATGCATCTCGGTATATATTATTTCCTTAAAGGTGTTTTATGTCATAATCAGGTGTTTTATCTCCCTTAATACTGTATTTGATATGCCATTGTGGAGATTATTTTTCTCTTTAATCATGAAAAAACCCGGGTCGCAGTGCCAAAACCTTGCCGACAATATAGTGTATTTGCTTGTATAGGGCCGTCTGGTTTTATACTTTTATTATGTGAAATTAAGTTTGTTTTTAGGCAAAATAAAAAATTTAACCCCTTAATACACCCCTTAAAATAACATTTTTTTTCTTAATTGTAATATTATTATCAATCTAACGTCTACATTGAATTAAATACACCCTTCAATAAATAAGTCACTATCTGCAAACTAGCGTTTTCATAAAATTTGTAAATCCGGTCCTGTCGGGCCGATTTTATTAGAATTTTGGGGACACTTTTTAATTACTACCAAAGGGTTAAATTTCAATTTTGAAACGATTCGGAGAATTTTTTCGGTATTTTGGGGCCCAAAAACATTTTTCAACCCCTAAAAACTACCCTTAAAATAGCCCGATTAGGCCCATTTTAAATAGGCTTCTTGCGGTGATGGATTTCAACACGTGGTCCAAATTTCGTTGAAATCAATTAACTCTTTCGAAAGTTATTGCGCGTACACATATATATATATATATATATATATATATATATATATATATATATATATATATAAATATATATATATACATATATATAAACATTTTTAAAAATGGTGCCAAAGTGTTTAGGAGGTTATGAAACGTCGAGAAATTTTGGTCCGACCCCTAGGTCCCGCCATCCGACCGACGCCAATAGTGTATGTTGCCATATGGCAAATACACTAAAAATAAGCTAATATCTTAAAATTAATGTTATCGTTCAAAAATTATAGTTTAAAAATTTTTACAATTTCATTACAGAAATTAATCTTCAGAAAAAACAAATATCACCATCTGGTGTAACAGTTGTCGGTAATATGACGTGTAGTAGCGCTGAAGTCTCTGACATCTGGTGGCAATCTGTTTATTTTAACAGTTGTCGGTAATATTAAGTGACGTAGTGGCACTGAAGTATCCGAATAGAATAGAAAAAAAAATATTTTCACCTTACGTTACTGACAACTAACTGTGCGAAGTATTCGCACGGATCCGCTAGTGAGGTTTTAAGTGAGAATGGAGTCTGTAGAAGGGGGACCATTTATTCACCACTTATTTACTCGGCAGACCTGTAGTCGCTCGGTCTATTTTAGGAAGAGACTCTATTTTTTGTGATTAAGATCGGGTGTTTATTTTTCACTTCGTATACCGAGCTGAGTAGAGTAGTGGTGAGAGCGCTAGACTCGCATTTGGGAGGTCCGCGTTCGAATTCCGGTGGGGGCAGATGTGGCTGGGACTTTTTCCTACTGCCTCTCGCCGAGAAACGGTAATTCCTGTACCGGCCATCTTAATTGAGGTCTTCCATGGTTTCCCTCAATTAATTCCAGATAAATATCGAGATGGTTCCTTATTTGACACCATGGCCGATTACCTATCAAACTCTTAGTTGAAAAATTACCTACCTTATCCTAATTTCCTATAATTCCTTCATTCGCCCATTGCTATTACATAAGTTGAAGTTTTAAAACTGTAGAAAAAAACCGGGAAGTGTGGTAGATGGAAAATAGTAATGGTGCGAATAGCGTCTGTTATGACATAAAGTCGAGAAACGGACGTTAAACGCATTATTATTACTATTATTATTATTATATTATTATTATTTTTCACTTCGTATGTATGATGAATTTTGGGATAAGTGGATTTAAAAATTAACAAATGAAGTAGTTTTCCTAAAAGTTAAATATAAACGGCACTTAATGGACATTATAAAAAAAGAATTAGGTACTGAATATTTTGAACATAGTTACGAGTTACGAAGACTTATGTGATAAAATAAAAGGATATGTTTCACGTGGCAGAAAAGAATTACCTGGACATCTAGTATTAAAAAGTGGCTTATTATTAGCACATTTAATGGCTTAAAATCACTGGCTATTGACAGATTAAAATGGAAACTAGTAGTCTTCAACATCTTGGAAAAGATATGAAATTTCATAATGATAATGATGACCAGAGTCTAGAAAAGAAGCAGCCGATAAATCGCCGTGTACTTCCCCTGTAGCTGGTAGCAGGGAGTCAACATTTCTGTTTTTAGTAAGTTATCTATTATCTGAACCAGTCTGCGGAATTTCCTACAAAAATGTCCAGCAAACTGTTAGAAGTTGAACCTGCGAGCAGCATCTCTCAGACTGGAACCTGGTTTCAGGTAACAAACATGGGAAGAAAATGATTGCAGGCCCTTCCTCAAAGCTAACTGAGGACTTAATTAGATTCAACAGGTCGACACTCAGAAAGGTGATTGGGCTTATAACTGGTCATGCTTTCCTGAGAAAACACCTACAAGTAATGGGGATACAGCAGGAATCAACACTATGTAGATTTAGCGAAATGGAGGATGAAACAGCTACCCATTTCGTGTTTGAATGTGAGGCTTTAATCTACAGGGCGACAACCATCTTTGACTACATTGATGACGATGTAATAGTTCCACAGGTCAATCTAGTTACCAATCTTCTGGAGCTCAGATTATTTTCTGACTAGGTCCAGTAAAAGGGAAGCACAAAATTCCTTTCGAGATATGGTGTATTCGGGCCAAGAGACCATCCCATTGTATTTTAATCTTTTCCATTTCTCAGTTGATACATTGATGAGAATGGCATAGTTCCACAGGACATCTAGTTACCAATCTTCTGGAGCTCTTAAGAAGATCCAGATTATTTTCTGACTAGATCCAGTAAAAGGGAAGCACAAAATTCCTTTCAGGATGTGGTACATTCGAGCCAAGAGACCATCCTATTCTGTTTTAATCTTTTCCATTTCTAAGTTGGTCAGTTTTCTGTGCCACACTGTATTATGATAGTAGTATTTGAATATAATATAAACTGCAGTACTGAGGCAGGAGAGTCGCAGAAGACATGGATCTTTAATGTGACTTTTTGTTGTAACAGTTTAAGAGCCGCATATCTATTCTGATGTCTTGATTTTACGAGAATGCAAACGCTGCATTTTTCATTGTAAACTAAGTTACTTGTGACACGTCTATTCTTTCCCTGTTTATGTCGAAAAGTTTTTTTATCTGTCGTGAATTTTGATCTTGATTCGGTACTTTATTTTACCTTAAATTGATTGGGTGTTTGTCGTTGCATTCTGTTTTTATTATTCGTTGAAACAATTCAAAATTTATATTTTCTTTATAGATAGATAGATAGATAGAGAATCTTTATTAAAAATCAATAAATTGGTATAATAGCGTCAATACAAAATACAAATTTAATTAAACAGTATATTAAAAAAATCTTTGAAGTCGTCTAGACATTCGTCCATTAATTTGGTTTTAATAGTTCGTTTGAAAATCTTTTCAGGAAGGAGTCTGATGTCAGGTGGTAGACAATTAAAAAATTTCAAGACCCAATAGCTAGGGCCGTTAATTAACTTGTTCGCTGAAAAATAATAATAATAATAATGCGTTTAACGTCCGTTTCTCGACTTTATGTTATAACAGACTCCATTCGCACCATTACTATTTTCCATCTACCACACTTCCCGTTATTTTTCTACATTTTTAAAACTTCAACTTATACGTAATAGCAATGGCCGAATGAAGGAATTATAGGAAATTAGGATAAGGTAGGCAATTTTTGAACTAGAAGTTTGATAGGTAATCATCCATGGCCTCAAATAAGGAACCATCTCGATATTTATCTGGAATTAATTGAGGAAAACCATGGAAAACCTCAATCAAGATGGCCGGTACAGGAATTACCGTTTCTCGGCGAGAGGCAGTAAAAAAAAGTCCCAGCCACATCTGCCTCCGCCGGGATTCGAACCCGGACCTCCCGAATGCTAGTCTAGTGTTGTCACCACTACTCTACCCAGCTCGGTTTGTTCGCTGAAAAAAGAGGTAATCGTAATACCCGATCGAAAGTACGTTTCGGCTTCGATTTAGCCTAACATTTATGCACTGCTGGAATGACACGCACGCCATCTGTAACAGCGGGTCGAAACAGTTTTCTCGTGAACACTGATACGAAAGTACGTACTTTCGACCAGCTACAAAGAAAACTAGTGTACACCACATGGCCAGAAAATTGAAATTCCTGCACTGCGCGACACACAGCTTCGCTTCGGACATTGTGTGTCGCGCAGTGCAGGAACTTTAACTTTCTGCCCTTGCGGTGTAATATACTATTGTATGAAACTTTGAATGCATAATCAGGGCTATTCTACTAATGATAATCACGGTGATTACCAAGTGCTTAGCAACATAAACACTCTGGGCAACAACTTTTATTTGTTTCTTTCTGCTAAGCAAAGTGTTTGCCACAAGTGGTTAAAATGATCATGTGCCGTGTTTATAAGAGTGGATAAATTGTAACTTGTAAATGGGTGTTGTTAAGCTGACACTTTGAGTGTTTATTAATTAAAATGGAAGCCGAAATATTTCACTCACTTATTTTGGAGTTAATTGAGAATGAAAACAGGTTAATAATAGAATTATATTAACGTACACGCGTTATACATTTTTTTATTATTCTTTTACGTTTTTTATTAATCCAAAATTCGAATTGGAATTCAGTATAAGGGCTAATTTTTCCCATTTTTTATCCACAATTGTGTATTCGGTTGATGAAAGTTTTCCACTCAACATATTTTTATTAGCGTCAATAAAATCAATCATCAATTTGCATTGACTAGATGATACTTTTTTTTGTCGTCTTTTTGTAATTTTATTATCCATAATAATAATAATAATTATTAATAATTAATTATTTTCAGCACTTGACAACTAACACAAATTCAAAAGTATATAACCGTGGTAACGGCACAAAAATAGACTTCTAATTAAATTCAGACAACTATTTATAAATTTTGTAATCACTGTGGTTACGTAAGAAGAGTGATTAGAACAAAAATAGTAGAATACGGCTAAATATCTATTATATTTCTCGTTTATAGAAATGTCTGTGTTTATGAAAACTCTTGAACCGATTTCTCGCTAAAGAACGCATGAGCATCAATGCTTGTAATACCAGTTTAGGTTCACACCCACTTAGTCGGATCGGACAGACACGGCCCGATTGGCAGTTTTGGGATACATGAAGTTAAATGGGCAGCATTGCCGAACCGATCCGAGTGGGTTCAGTGGGGTTAGTTACAAATTGTGTACTTCCGACACTCGACCGCTGGTACTTTTTGACATTGACCAGTTTCTAATAGGAGTCACTTTGTCACGGGCGACGCCGGGCTTAACACCCAGTAAACGATAGGTTAATTGAGTCAAACCTTTCAATGTTTGTAAGGTAATGTTAAAATATTTTACATTTTAATTAATTTTTTGAAGAGAGTCGGTTGAATTGATACTTAAACAATTGTTTGAAAAGGATAATGTTTAATTTTCTAAAGTTGGTTATACACTGTACAGTGTACATGCTTTATCAGATATCAATTAGTATCAACATTATATTAATTATTATTATCATTAGTAGTATCTAATTTTACAATACATAAATTATGGATTTTGTATTTTTTCGTTCCTGAACTCGCTAGAGACGAATTCAAGGTATGAATTATATTGTCGGTCTGGAGAGGACAGAGTGGTCTAGTGGTTAGTGTGCTGGATTCCTTACCGGACTGTCGTGGGTTCGAATCCCGCCTCTGCTCATGGATTTTTTGTAGTGTCATTTAGTTTTAAGTGTCTGTGTTATTTGACGTATTTAACCGAGCTGGGTAGAATAGTGGTGACAGCACTAGACTCGCATTCGGGAGGTCCGGGTTTGAATCCCGGCAGGGGCAGATGTGGCTGGGACTTTTTCTTACTGCCTCTCGCCGAGAAACGGTAATTCCTGTACCGGCTATCTTGATTGAGGTTTTCCATGGTTTCCCTCAATTAATTCCAGATAAATATCGAGATGGTTCCTTATTTGAGGCCTATCAAACTCCTAGTTCAAAAATTGCCTACCTTATCCTAATTTCCTATAATTCCTTCATTCGCCCATTGCTATTACATAAGTTGAAGTTTTAAAAATGTAGAAAAATAACGGGAAGTGTGGTAAATGGAAAATAGTAATGGTGCGAATGGCGTCTGTTATGACATAAAATCGAGAAACGGACGTTAAACGCATTATTATTATTATTATTATTATTATTATTATATATTTGACGTATTTAAAACGTTAATGAATTGACGAGCGTCTATAATCTATAATAAATAAATTTTCGGTGAGGAGACGAGAAATAAGGAAACTAGATTTTCTCGTCTCATGATTTCGCCAAGAAAAATAAAATTATGACAAATCTTGACAAATCAGTCATATAACTAAAAGAAAGTAGTTATTTACATGAAATAGTGAAATGAGAAAATTTGTTTTAATATTAGTTTATGATTAATTTCATTTACCTTATAATTATCATGTTATTAGTCAATTGACTTGTTGAGTTGCTTGACAAAGTCTTAATGAAAAGACGAAACGTCGCATACCAATAATTGTTTAATTGTTTTAACATTGAATTGCCCAAATACCCGTAGCAATATTTATCAAATTGTTTAGATGTGAATTAATTGTGAATTAAAACTATCTATTTAAATCGAAAATATGAATTGGTACTTGCCCTAGATAATCCGAGAACTTGGTGGAACGTACTAAAATATTAAAAGAAATTCCAGATAATTTGGGGACAGGATATATTATATAATAAATAAAATAACATTTCGGTTAAAGCGTGCGGTGACACGGGTAACGACTAGTAATAAAGAATATGAAATTTGATATTCGTTTGCATGGTTTCATCATATAGTTTTACATGTAAAAATTAACCAAAGCATGTCTATCAACTAATTTATTGTTGACAGATCTTCGAACAAAAAACAGCAGTTTTTTTATTTTCAAAATATTTCCGAAATTATGAATTTTTACGACACTTCTTTGAAAAAATAAATAGAATACTAAATCGTTAAAACAAGTGTACCATCATTATACAAAAATCAACTTTGTAATATATGTCTCGTCTGCACATGCGTCGATTTTCTCTCAAAAACAGTATATTAAATATTCTCCCAAAATTTGATTTTAATCCACTGATCCGTTTGACACACAGATAAACAGATTTTTTCCAAAAATATGTTTCTTGGATTGAGGAGACCTCAAGACGAAAAATATTGTAAAATTTTGAAAAGTGTATTTTGAGTTCCGTTTCCCAGTTGTGAAGTTGGAATGGTAAAACAAATGACTAATACAACCAGCGTTGCCCGATTTTTTTTTTGCCAAGTCGGGATTTTGAGATTTTTTGAGTGAAAAAAGCGCAATTCTTTCATCGAAAGCGGGACATGGTAAAAAAACGTATATAATCAGAAGTTTTTAAATATTTATCTTTTTATTTGAGTTCAAATTACGTTTACGTGACAATAGATTGCAAAAATAGCCATAGAAACCGTATTTTAATAAAAATATGATATTTTAAATCAGATTTACCCTATCGTTAAATAGTTGAGTCTTATTCGTTTTCTGAATAAAAAAATAATAAAAAAACAGAAATCAAAATCAATAAAGTTTTATTCATCAGAAAAATATGGCGTTTCAAACAATAGTCTGAGGAGTGAGTGTTACAAATTGCAACTTACAATAAGAGAATAATTATTTACGCACGGTCGAGTTATCCCCGAAAAGCGGGACTGAGCCTGTCCCGCGCGGGACATTTAATTTTGATTTAAAAATCGGGACGTTCCGCCAAAATCGGAACGTCTGGCAACGCTGAATATAACAGAGTTATTAAGACATTATAAATTTGATTTCAAAGTGCACAGAAGAAAGGTTGACGTGAAATACCTTTACAATAAAATTATGCAAATGTTTAAAAGGTAGTCTAGAGTCTGCTTTAACACCTAGAAAAAAATAAATTTACATTTTTATTAAAACAGGTTGGTTTTGTTTAATTGACATGGCAGTTTGCAATGCAAATATTATTTTAAAAAGTATGAAATAAAAGTAAATATGAATAAATAAACACGGCTTACATGAAAATATGTGCTTGCAAAAACTGCGGGGAAAGTTTGCTATTTAATTGTGAATTTCAATTTACCTTATGTGGAATTAAAAAAAAAAGATAAATTTTTACCTATATAAAAAATGTATTATTTGATTAAACACATCAGCGTAAAGTATTTAAATTTTATAAAAGTTCTGCCGTATTCATTTGTTTTTTTGACCTTTTTTTTTAAACATTCAACGTTGTCAATCAATCTCTTGAAGAGGGGTGGAGCCTTGAGACATTGACTTTTTAAAAATTAACACCAAAACACTCTCCCTTTTGCCTCTCGAAAATCTACTAAAAATACTATACTATAAGAACTTTTTTAGAGATGTTGACTATTTTTGGGATAGTGTTTTAAATCGTGCATAAGTACCTAATATAGTCACAACTATTTTATTATAACTATTATTTTATTTAAATACGACTCAAGCTTTAAAAGTCAGGTATTTTAAATTCCGTTTCAAATTTTGCTCGGAAACGTCCATACTTGTCACATGACTGCCGTGATGTCGTAGGCTCATAAACGCTACTAATGCCGGCGCCAGACATAGCAACAATATTTGAACATTTGTTTTAACTAGGGATGGGGATTATAAATCGATTATTCGAAATAATCACAAAAAGAATATTTTTCCCGATTTTCTATAAGAAATAAAGTTTTATTGTTCTTTTAAAACAAGTTGCCTGTTCGTTCCCACAGTTTTAAAAGAACAATAAAACTTTTTTTCTTATATAAAATCGGGAAAAATATTCTTTTTTGGACCGATTATCCGATTTTATGGTAATAAAATAATCGCTTTTCCCCACAATCGGTTTTTCGAAATAATCGGAATAGTCGGAATCGATTGGCAGGAAAATAATCGATTATTTCGAATAATCATTTTATAATCCCCATCCCTAGTTAAAACAAGTGTTTAAATATTGTTGCTATGTCTAGCACCCGGGTTAACTGATGAGGTGATATGTGTTTCGTAATCGCTGTCATAAAAATTTTCGAATAAATTGCACACTAAATATTAACCAAACAATGAAGTCTTTTGACAGCATGAACAGCGTCCTTCTCTATGACAGCGTCTGATGATGTTGATGAGCTAGTGACGTCATGCACGTTGATTGGTGTTCGTTGTCATGTGACTTGAGAGTGATTTAATTCAATTCAATTCAATGCGATTTTATTTTACTTCTGGTAATAAATTCTATAGAAGTGGGTTGCACCTGTGCATAGAAGCCAGAAGAATACAAAGAGTTATACATTATTTTTACAATAGAAAATAAAAATATAGATTTGATTGCACAAAGAAGTAAGTGTTAACTAATGTTAACAAAAATTTAAAAAATTAGAGTAACTTAAATATTTAATTAATTAAAGTAGGTATGGATTTTATCCACAACCCTAACTTTTTACGAAGTATTTTTTAGGGCAATTTATCAGCTTCATATAAGTGGGAAGAAAATTAAAATATTTTATTGCTACATAATAAGCGTTTTTAGTACTTAATGTTTTATTTACGTTTTACTTATTAAATATTAATTAAATTCCTGAAAAATAAGGAATAATATTGTGATTTTTAGTATTTCTACCATCGAAACTACCACTTAATGTTAAAATTATGTTTTATTTAAATTAAGTCAATATCCCTATTGTTATTGAAAAAAAGAAAAAACATAATTTTTAGTAATTCAGACTCATAATTATTATAGCGTGAGTCGGAACTAATAATTTTTCATATTTACCGGCATTAATAGTGATTATGTATAATTGCCGGTTATTATATATACTCACCAGATAGTCGCGTATATACCGTAACATGTATATCGCTGACATATCTCTGATATCTGCAGTGTATACTTCCCCTGCAACTTCCCCTTGTAACAGTGAAGCGATAACCTAGTTCTTTTTCTTGTCCAGTCACATGTAAAATTTGAGGAAATTTACATCGTATATATCTGACGAATAAATATTACACAGCCACCTATGGTCCTGCGTCATCTTTAAATCGTTGAATTTGTCAGTGGCACCCAGTATTGCCAACTCCAAAGGGAATACATAAAATTCCCTTTTTCGTTTTTTATCGATAAAACGTTGAAATTTAAACAGAATAATATTGGTAACTAAAAATAGATATATTTGAAAAGACTGGTCGTTTCGGTGGAACATTTTACCTGCCGGGCGATCAATATGTTCGACAAATCGGTTAAGTCGGTTAAACCCCGCTACTCGTCAGCCAGGGCTGTGTTTTTGTATTCGGATATTAATAAAGAGGTATTGTGCAAATTTTCACAGTGCCTCAAATACCTACCCAAAAATGCTTAAGGTAGTTGTCGTGGTACAATATTGTCAAAAAGTTATAGATTATACGCGCCACAAAAGTATACTAGCTTGTACCTAAGTGATCCATAATTTGTACGCAAGACTGTACCCGTGGAAACGTTACCCATACAGTATTCATATGCATGTATACTTTTCTATAAATTGTTGAACTTTAAACCGTTATTTATGAATAATTAGACGGTCAAAAAAAAATTCTTATTTTTTTTAAACTCATAACAAATGCATTGAAAGACTGTCAGTTTTTGGAAAGTTTCTGACAGTTAGTTCTTTTTTTATAAATAAGAAACTGGTTCAGAACTACAGAGATCGTATACAGTCAATGTTAATTATCCAATTTTTAATTGAATTTATCTCGGATTATATACGGTCGATCGACTTCAAATTTTCAGGATAATTGTATTATCATGTCCTTAATAAGTACACAAAAATTAAGAATATTCTGATGGTGTGCCTTAACCACGATAACTACCTTAATAGCTCTTGGAATATTATAGTTAAAACTTGTTAATAGTTTTTTTAAGTTTCTCAGACTGGGTAGCAGTTTAACGAACGCCCATGTATGGTGATCCAGTGCACTAGTTCTTGCCTGCTTTCTACCCTCTTTTAGTTTTCTTTGTGCTTTCCCGACTTTCTCTCTTCAACATTTCTCCAGCAGAGCAAAGGAGGATAGAATATCGTGCCTTGCTTAAGGCGACGTTACAAAACACTATATTATGTTGTAAACATTTCTGCGCTTTAAATATTCTGTTTAAACTTTGTTACATGTGAGTGGTTGTTTATTTTATGACGATGGCTCAAATATTGCACTATAAATATTTAATGGCTAGAGGAAATTTAACTTTTAACTACTAGTTAAAAAAAATCGTTTCGATTTTTTTTTCTCATTCAAAAGTCTGCAGAGTCGATTCATCAAACAGTAATAAATACGAAAGAATTAACTTTCATTAAGTTGAACGTTTCGTTGCTAATTGCAACTTCCTCAGCAACTATATTTAAAAACAAACAACAAAATACAAAAATAGCAAATATCACAATGACAGTTTGATATAGGTTATAAAAATGTTTCAAAAATTATGTCATACCTTCTATAATTCTATTGTTAATTTTGTTGATATTATTATCATCTTGTGGTAAGAATTATAGGAATAAGGTATGACATAATTTTTTAAGAAACATTTTTATAACCTATATAAAACTGTCATTGTGATATTTGTTATTTTTGTATTTTGTTGTTTGTTTTTAAATATAGTTGCTGAGGAAGTTGCAATTAGCAACGAAACGTTCATCTTTATCAAAGTTAATTCTTTCGTAAACTGTCCAATTCCCTACGATTCCAACTTCATTAAAATATGGACACGAATTTACTAACATTACTAACAGTAATAAATACAATTAAATAATTAACTCATACTTTGTTCCTCATTAAGATTGATTTTTAATAATTGAATATCAGAGACATATGTTTAGTAATTAGGTTCATAAATTAACACTTCTAGTATTTTTCAGTATTTTCAAAAAGTTATTGTTTTCACCTCGATTTTCGAAAATCGACTTTTCAACAGATCTCGACGTTTTGAGATCCTAGGAAGCTGTTCTGACTATTTTTACGACGGTGTCCTGGTGTTTGCATATGTGTGTGTGTGTGTGTTAATTTACGTAAGTTTGGGTGTAATGTAAGCCTCTTATAACGTTTGAACGACTTGACCAATCGGAACGCGGTTTGCGGCATTCGAAAGGCTTCTATTAAGCCTAGATCACTTGAAAATTTGAATCGATTCAGCGTAGTACATTTTGAGAAATCTCAAAAATAAAATTTTCAAAAAAATGTTCTTTTGAAGTAACTTTTAGATTACTGTACCCATCAATTCCAAATTCCAATCAGCTCTTGTCCTCAAAAAACAACGTCGAATGCTGTAAACCACATCTTGATCGATTGATTCGTTTCAGAGATACCGTTGTCCAAAAATTTGCGTTTTTTGAAATAACTTCCGAATTTCTTGTCGGACTAGTTTTTGATCAACTTTTCGTGCTTGAAAAACTGCGTCAAGTTCCGTATCTTGATCGGTTGATTCATTCGAGGCATATCGCAATTCAGCAGTACAAAAAAAAGTGTTTGTTTGAAATAACTTCTGGATTTTTTTATTGGATCGAGTTTTTAACCACTATATCACTTTCTGTGCTGAAAATACTAGATAGATCAAACGTCATATACTGGATTGAAATCGAATGATTCGTTTAAAAAATGTCAATGTTGAAATAATTTTGTGGTATTTTCTTTTCAAAATTATTTCAAGAAAAAAATATAGAAATTTGCATTGGATAATCTGTCTGTTACTTTTGATATGTAAAAATATTTTTGGGAAATATTTTTACATATTGAAATTTGCATTTTTGAGTTTGAAGAGCTCAATTACTTGCAAATATGTAAATTTTCGAGCGCTTTGAGAGGAAAGTTCCAAGGATGGCTTGCAGAGTTAACCATTTTACAGATTTTTTTTAATTTAATGGTATAGAGAAAAAAGTGATCGTGTTAGAGTCTTTTTGTAATATAATTTATGAAAAAATGAAAAACTTTTAATTTGGAAAGTTGTGATGCCAATTTACAAGCCGCAGTTGGTTAAATTAGGTTGGACGTAAAATTTTCTATTCCTTTTATAAACTCTATTGAGTATTTATGATTGAAATCGTTGTAAGGCTTTAGAAAGGATTGCGTTGAAAAGCAATTTGTCGTTATAAAAGCAGTAAAAAGGCGTGAAAAAGAATGAATTAAGATTTTATAATTAATTGACTAAGATTATTGAGACTTTTGACTTCCCGTGAAAGAAAAAAGCAAATGGAAAAGAATTAGGCGAGCTTGTAAATGACTTTTAGGGAAATAGAAAGGAAAATGCTTTTTAATTCCGTAGTGTATAATTACTTTTCCGCGTAAAGCCTTTTTCCTACGTGGGAAACACACTCTTTTAATTGCATTTTGCTTTTAATGTAGGCTACATGTAACTATTTACTGTGTTTTTTTATCTTCATTTATAAAACGATTATTCAGAGCATTCTTAGTTTTAAAACCGTTGATTACTGGAATAACTTTGTTTATTTTTACTGCTTGAAAAAAAAAAACGATTTAGTGGTCTTTTTAGTGTATTTGCCATATGGCAACATACACTATTGGCGTCGGTCGGATGGCGGGACCCAGGGGTCGGACCAAAATTTCTCGACGTTTCATAACCTCCTAAACACATTGGCACCATTTTTAAAAATGTTTATATATATATATATATATGTGTACGGGCAATAACTTTCGAAAGAGTTAATTGATTTTAACGAAATTTGGCCCACGTGTTGAAATCCATCACCGCAAGAAGTCTATTTAAAATGGGCGTAGTCGGGCCATTTTAAGGGTAGTTTTTAGGGGTTGAAAAATGTTTTTGGGCCCCAAAATACCGAAAAAATTCTCAGAATCGTTTCAAAATTGACATTTAACCCGTTATTAGCAATTAAAAAGTGCCCCTAAAATTTTAATAAAATCGGCTCAACAGGACCGGACTTACAAATTTTTTGAAAACACTAATTTGCAGATAGTGACTTATTTATTGAAGGGTGTATTTAATTTGGTGTAGACGTTAGATTGATAGTAATATTACAATTAAGAAAAAAAATGTTATTTTAAGGGGTGTATTAAGGGGTTAAATTTTTTATTTTGCCCAAAAACAAACTTAATTTCACATAATAAAAGTATAAAACCACACGGCCCTATACAAGTAAATACACTATTTTGTCGGCAGGGTTTTGGGACTGCGACCCGGGTTTTTATTTTTTAATTCTCACCTCTACTGTGGCACGGAAGTATATAATGACAGTAACTAAAAATAACCAAAATTATGTAATTACCTGATGAAACCTAAGTCATATAATACAAAACACGTATTTATTTTTTTATTATGAGCGAGATTAATAATTATTTTGATAAAATAAAACGACAAAATACAGCAATCCGCCATGATATGTTGAAAACCAATCAATGCGAATTATTTTACGATATTTCGATAGCAATTTTGAACTTACAGAACAAGGTATGATGTGCTGTGAACGAAACAAGATAACATATTCGTATGGTTTACAAACCATACGAATATGTTATCTTGTTTCGTTCACAGCACATCATACCTTGTTCTGTAAGTTCAAAATTGCTATCGAAATATCGTAAAATAAAAATGCTGTCAACACATTTACTAGACACATTTAGCTCCGTAAAGGTGCCTTTACACGAGCAATTTTTTGAGCAATAATTGCCCGGCAACAGAATGGAGCAATTAATGGATCAGTCTGGAGCAATTTCAATAAAATGCGGCAATTGTTCCGGCAATATTGCTTCTAATTGCTTCATATATTCCTTATTGCCCAAAGTGGCCGACATGAATTGCCGAATATCCACACGGTTTGGAAATTTTAGTCAATTTTCCTTCTATACGTATACGTATCCATGGTTTCACTTTCGTGTGGTGACAGGAATGAGATGCGCCGCTGTCATTTCATTTTTTTTGCTTCTATTGTACAGTGCAGTACAGCTGTGCGTGGATATAAAACCTCGGCCATAGCCAGCGACAGTTCAACTGAATTGCTGTAGTGTATGAATGATTGCCTTGTATTGCCTAGTTGTTCAAAGTTGCTCCATATCGCGTGATATGGTGTGACGGTATCTTTGGCAACAATTGCTACATGTTGCCATCGCCGTGAATTGCTGATGTACATAGTTGACCACTATTGCTCGGAATTGAGCAATTTTAGTTGCCCGTGTAAGCGCACCTTTAGGTACGGTATGTATGGATTCCTTAATGCAATTTTGCATGAGCATCTAGTGTTTACGTTTGGTTATATAATAATAATAATAATAATAATGCGTTTAACGTCCGTTTCTCGACTTTATGTCATAACAGACGCCATTCGCACCATTACTATTTTCCATTTACCACCTCCCGTTATTTTCTACATTTTTTAAAACTTCAACTTATATAACAGCAATGGGCGAATGAAGGAATTATAGGAAATTAGGATAAGATAGGTAATTTTTGAACTAGGAGTTTGATAGGTAATCGGCCATGGCCTCAAATAAGGAACCATCTCGATATTTATCTGGAATTAATTGAGGGAAACCATGGAAAACCTCAATCAAGATGGCCGGTACAGGAATTAATTATCGTTTCTCGGCGAGAGGCAGTAGGAAAAAGTCCCAGCCACATCTGCCCCTGCCGGGAATCGAACCCGTACCTCCCGAATGCGAGTCTAGTGCTGTACCACTACTCTACCCAGCTCGGTTCGTTTGGTTATATAGACGTGACATCATAAACGACGCCATGACACTAACAAGCGTTTTGGTGGGAATTTTAAACTTAAAATGTCTTTTTTTCTACTTAAACCTTTTCTGTGGAAATATGATATTCGTGGTAAATAATGTATATTTCCGAACATTATTCAACACTTTTTCTAAATCTGTCATCACGCCTATTACAATCATTCCGAAAAAAATATTTCCGAGATTTTTTCAATAGATCTTCGCGTGATGCTCTAAAAATAGTTTGAACGTAGAAAAATTTGGATCGACTTTTAGAACTATGTGCGGCAAACACCTAATAAGAAGATAATTATGTCGTTGGGAATCTTCCAGGCTATTTAGTCAATTTTTTACTAACTGTTACCCGCGGGTTCATTCCCATTATTCTCAGTTTTTTGGCTACTGCTCAGGGCATGCTTATATATTTATAGAGATTTTCATGTGGAGTTTGGATGAGTTTTAATTGTGTATGTTTGCGCAAATATGCTTGCGTGTGCGGAGATGTTTGCGTTTAATCGTATGTGCGTGTGAAATGTATGTTTAGATGTTTATATGACATGTAGATAAATGAGAACACTATAGTAATTCTTTGAACTTCTTCCGTACTTCCGTACGAGGTTATGAAACGTCGAGAAATTTTGGTTAGACCCCTAGGTCCCGCCATCCGACCAACGCCAATAGTGTATGTTGCCATATGGCAAATACACTAATAGTATTTGCCATATGGCAACATACACTATTGGCGTTAGTCGGATGGCGGAACCTAGGGGTCGAACCAAAATTTCTTGACGTTTCATAACCTCCTAAACACTTTGGCACCATTTTTAAAAATGTTTATATATATATATGTATATATACAGGGTGTCTCAACCGACGTTGGCTAACATGGGTAACTTTGTTATTAGTGGAGATAGAAAGTCGGTTAAATGGGCAAAGTAGTGCAGAAAAGTGTGCTCATTAACGTCCCGTCGAAAAAACAATTGAATTTTGACACCCTATGAATTTATTCAGGAAATAGTGAAAATTGCCATTTATGAAAACTGGCAATAACTTTTTTATTTATGAAGATATCTGAAAATTTTATGAACCATTTTTTGATGACTTCTTAAGGTCTTTCCAGTGGCGTAGGTTTAAGTTTTTTATTTCCACTACATAATGAGATATTCGAATTCTGCTTATTTTTCTGAATAATTTGACATAGCATATCCTATATCTAAACGAATCAAAAGCTACAAAACTGACCAAAATAACTTTTTAACGTTATCCATACCGATCAGAGTGTGCCGTGTAAAACAAAATTTGTTGAAACAAATACAACCGACAGGTTAACAATCTGTTAAGCGATCGCTACAGTTTTTCTAATTCATTTTCTTTGATTTACTCTCTAAGATGTCTCAAGCATTTCCAAATTTGGTGAAACAGGCTATTTTTGCGCATACATTCAGCGTAACAAAAACACCACGTGGGCTCAAGCAGAATACTAGAACCTTTATTCAGAAAGGCGACAGCCTTATTAAATAACTTTTACAGTTTAACTTCCTTAATGTGTAGTGTAAAATACACAGTCTCTTTTTATTGTTATTATTACGGGAGATTTCGCTGTGGCATTTTATCAGGTTGATGTAGTTCACACACTACGCGTCGTTCTCTTGATTGTCGCCACTGATTAAAAAGGTATATAACATTGAATAATTTCACATTTTACCTTAGCGCGGCTGTACCTATATGCGTTCTTCATTAATGTTAAAATACAGCGTTGAGCAAGGCGTACCGAATTTTCTCCGAAATATAAATTGTAAATTTGTGCTAATGCATAAAATCAACATCCGTCCGTTGCTTTTCATTCATTTTATCTCTATCCTTGTCTAGCTATACATTTGTGGTTGAATTTACTCTAGCGCTGTCTCATTCTGTCACTGTGGAGCGTGGTAAATTTCACATCTACGTGTTCGCGCCCACATTTACCTTACATCTACCTTGGTTTAACCATAGTCGACTCGTCATAAGGGGAATGTTATTCATATATACATTGTGACACTGCTTCTTAGATGCTTATGGACGTTGATGAACTCAGTTGTTGAGTGTCTATAATCTACAATTTTTTTTCTTCTTCTAAGATGCTTAGTAAATTCTATTTAAGGTAGTTGTCGTGGTACAATATTGTCAAAAAGTTATAGATTATACGCGCCACAAAAGTATACTAGCTTGTAGCTAAGTGATCCATAATTTGTACGCAAGACTGTACCCGTGGAAACGTAACCCATACAGTATTCATATGCATGTATACTTTTCTATAAATTGTTGAACTTTAAACCGTTATTTATAAATAATTAGACTTACTTGTTATTAATAATTAGACGGTCAAAAATTTGTTCTTATTTTTTTTAAACTCATAACAAATGCATTGAAAGACTGTCAGTTTTTGGAAAGTTTCTGACAGTTAGTTCTTTTTTTATAAATAAGAAACTGGTTCAGAACTACAGATTATCCAATTTTTAATTGAATTTATCTCGGATTATATACGGTCGATCGCCTTCAAATTTTCAGGGTAATTGTACTATCATGTCCTTAATAAGCATATAAAAATTTTCTGACGGTGTGCCTTAACCACGACAACTACCTTAAGGTTAGAAACGTTCTGAATTTAAACCACACTACGAGGCTAAAAATGCTGTTGCAAGGGTGCCGCTGTCAGCTGATTACTCTAAATTTTGGAAATATTTTGAAGATTTAAAAAACTTTTCCGGAAAAGGATGAGACTTTACGTTTGTGATGGAACAATTTTGTGAAATAAGTACGAATAAGGTCGTGACATTGAAAACGTGTCTTTTTGACACAATTAATGCCAACTTTTTTCTAGTAAATCGTACATAAATTACAAATGTAGTCCATTAGAGACCTAGATTTGTCCTTTATCTTCCTTATACAGAAATAATTTTTTGCAAAATGTTGACGAATAATCAGCTATCAACCGAAGCCCTATTTTTGGTTTTAATTCAGAGCGTTCCGACAGCCTTAAGGGGGTATTCTCATGTGACCACTTCGAAAAATCGATTTTTTTTTTCACATTTCAATAGTAAAACCTATTGAAAATATGCTGTGAAAAATAGAGACCGAAATTCCTAGTTTTAAATAAATTAAAACTCATAGTCGCCGACGCGCCGTAAGCGACTTGTCGGCCTTTTGAAACTTTAAACGCATTTTTCTGGAAACATTATTTTCTAAAACTCTCATGGTCCTAAAAAAAAGTATTCAACCGATTGCTCTGAAATTTATATATGTTCTTCTACTCATTAATGTTTATCGGCCGTACCAAAATGGCTTATTTTCGAAAATATTTTCTTATTTTCGAAAATATTTTCTTATTTTATTTAAACGATTTTTAACAAAAAAAATAAAAAACACAAACTTTTTTTCTACAGTCCGCCATTTTTTTTTTAATGAAATTGATTAATTTTGGTAGGGCCGATAGCGACATACCTACTGAACAATGATCCATTCGATTTTTTATTTCAGACAACATAAACAGCCGCTATTACCATGACCAATGATCTGCTTTTTTTTAGTGTCTAATTTAATTTAAAAAAAATATATAAAAACTGTAAAATAAGAGAAAAAAAATGTTTTATACAGTTTAAGATACAAACAAAAACATATAAAAAAATTAAAATGATTGAATGTTATTGTCGTCTAAAAAAAATTCCCTAAAAAGAGGTAAAATTTATGCGTTCACATGAGAATACCCCCTTAACGCGACCCCCCACAGACGGACTGCACCTTGATAACTTCTTGCTTTTTAGTTGTTTATCGTTGGTAACTAGTCTCTCGCCAGATTGCCTTTGAAATATCTCATAATTTGCAGCTGAAAACTATTTCTTGACGCATAATCCGTGTATAATACTCGCCACGGATCTAAAAGGTTCTGAAGTTAGTCACAAACAGCGTCGCAATTGCATATTTTAGAGCCGTCCTGGTTGTTTCGTGGGAAAGGAAGACTCCCATCACCTCCCAGTTACCGGCACACAACGTGCACTCGTCGGTGATTGGTTATCGCTCGTTATCTTGCCACTTGTCGTTTTCCTGCTATAAAGTACAGTCCAGGACGCTATTGTTAAGTTGTTTCTTTGATTGTTAAGTTGATCAAATTGCTTAATACAGTTTTGCATAGACAAGCACGAAAAATAATTTTTTGGATGACTTTATGCAAGGAATTAAACCTTTAGATTAAAGAAAAATTAAAAATAATAATATAGCGCGAGTTTGTAGTTTTTCAACCGACTGTACCTGCGGAAGCCTCCATTTACATGTAACTTCCGAGCCTTTTATAGATCCATGGCGCGTATAATACGTATAAGTAATTTCGTAGTTTGAGGTCCGCCCTATAATTTTTGGACAAAACGGTTTATCAGTTCCCGCTCCTGAACGCAATATAAAAAAAAATTGGAAAATATTTTTTGGAAAAAACAGTTCAGGAGTCCCCCTTCCAATTTGTGGACAGAACGGTTTAGGAACCCTCCCCGCATCTACGTAATATAATAAAATTCTTTCTTGCTGCTTTTTTTCGTAATGCGTAACAAAAATTTCAATCAAAACCCTCGCCAAAGAAGTTTCACTTCATAAGTTTCACTTCAAAAATAAAAGATTATTCTCAATATTGTTCACGTCCATTATAATTAATAAGTTTTTTTTTTATTTTTTAACGGGAAATTGGACAGTTCAATTTTAATATTATAGTAAACTAAATTAAAAAATTGGGACGTTTCGTTAAATCTTTTTAACTTCTTCAGGCAGATTTAACGAAACGTCGCAATTTTTTAATTTAGCTTACTATATTAAAATTGAACTGTCCAATTTCCCGTTAAAAAATAAAAAAAAACTTATTAAAAGATTATTATTTTAACGAGTCGTAAATGTTATACTTATTTGATTTTGTTTCACCTGAGGACGGCAGTGTTTAGCGACAATGTTACGGTGGTTTATCCATCTGCATACCGTTTTATCTGGAAACCAAAATTTCTTACAACCGTTCTTCTGAACTTTTGCGTCGACTTTATGGCAACTACAAATGTAGATGCTGGATCGGAATCAACTAAAGACCAGTTCACAAGTGACTGTTTACAAATTCAATATTTAGTGAAGTAATAGTATAGGGTTCGGCAATGAAACGGGAAGATTTCGTAAATAATTTTATTGTTGAAACAATATTTTTTTTGTAATTATTAATACATTAATGAGAAATAAAAGAGTAGCCATTTGATATACAATGTTAAAAAAAATTATTTTTTGAACACTACATCTGCCAAATGTCCTTCCGTTGACACCTATGCATTCATGGAGTCGAGCCTGAAAGCTCTGCATAACTTTTCGCAGCATAACAACAGGTATTGCTGCAATCTCGTCACGAATTCGTTGTTTGAGGGCCGGGATTGTCCTGGGTGGATCAGTTCCAAACACTTTTGTTTTCAGATAACGCCATTAAGAGAAATCGCAGACAGTAAGGTCGGGAGACCGAGGGGGTCAAGCGATATCTCCGTTTTGAGATACGACACGCCCTGGGAACAAAGCTTTCACCGTATTCTTTGAAATTCTTGCAGTGTGGCTTGTTGCACCATCTTGTTGGAAAAGTGTGTTTTCATTAACTGGAAAGCGGTAAAGTTGAGGTGTGAGGAAGTTCCGAATCATTGCAACGTATCTCTCAGAATTAACGGTAACGGCATTTTCAGCCTCATCCTCAAAAAAATACGGACCGATGATTCCATTTGCCGACATTGCACACCATACTGTCACTTTCTGAGCATGAAGAGGTGTTTCATGAAGTAAACGAGGGTTCTCCTCCGCCCAGTACCTGAAATTTTGTTCAGGCTCGACTCCATGAATGCATAGGTGTCAACGGAGGACATTTGGCAGATGTAGTGTTCAAAAAATATTTTTTTAACATTGTATATCAAGTGGCTACTCTTTTATTTCCCGTTAATGTATTAATAATTACAAAAAAAATATTTTTTCAACAATAAAATTATTTACGAAATCTTCCCGTTTCATTGCCGAACCCTGTATATTACACCGTAAGGGCAGGAATTTCAACTTTCTGGCCGTACCTATAGTGTAGACCATTTTTCTTCAGCTTTCCTATAAAAAATGTGAAGTACTATCTACTTAAATTTTCATGACAGTTCTACGTTTACAATTACCTATGTAAATGAAAAATTTATTACCAATATTAAGTACTCCACTCTTTTTACAGTAAAGCTAATTTTGTTGTCAAATATTTTGCATTTTTTAGTTCATAAATTATTCTAACTTGCTTTAGTAAATTTTGAAATGCATTTTTCGGTGTAAAGTTTCAGAGTGATTGCTTGATTTGAAAATTAATTTTGTAAACCAGACATAAACATGTAAGACACTACGTCAGGAGTCGGAACTCAGTTTTATAGCTGCACTGAGAATACATCAACTGTTCATTTCGGATCCAGAATGACCGCTGGACGTACGTGTTATATGAAACATGCATAGAAGAAAAAACATAGGAACTTGCAATAATCTAATTTTGATGATGTTTTTCCTTGTAAAAGGTTCAGAAAATAGGGAAATTGTCTACAACGTTTTTTTTACCATTCCAACTCCCCAAGGGGGCTAATTTAGGTCAAAATTCACTTTTTAAAAGTTTACAATTTTTTTTCGTTTTGTTGAATTTTGTTGATTATATGTCATCCTCGTGTTCATGGTCTTCGTAGGGATGTCGAAAAAATATCGATATTTTTGGGCGATATTTAATATTTCGATATATCGATATAAAATTCCGAGTATCGAAAAGCGATATTGTTTTCCAGTAGCAACACTTGTATGTACTACGGCGACTGACTATGGCCGTTCAATTATTCTGAAAATATGTTTTTGGAACATACTTTAAGTGCGTTCCTAAAACAACAACAGTGAATAAAGCCCTTGTAAAACACGTTTCTTTTTCACCGGAGTTTTCGATATTTTCGGAATAATAAACAGTCAAAATAGAGCTATTCATGCAATATTTCATTTCATGTCTGCAACATCTACCTAGAATATTTTTAATTATTTCGATTTACACCTCAATTCATGCTGTACCAACAATTTTCTGTCGAATGTCACCTCTGGCTTTATTAATTTTTCGATTAATCTCTAAAATTATCTGCTCCTAAATATATTAGTCGTTTGATTAATACACAAAAAAAAATTCTTATCGTTGTTTTTGAGTTCTGATAATTATTTATTACTTGATTTATTAGAAATAATGTCCATTAATTGCTATTTGAGATTATATTAAGCTAGCCGATATGTATACTAAATTTCTTCGAGTGCCAATATTCTCTTTCAGATTGTACCGATATATCGATATTTTTTAAAAAATATATCGGTACCGATATAATGATCGTTTTGATCATTATATTATATAAAATAAAAAATAAATAAATTTAATAAAACACAATAAAATTTGATTTAATCAAAACGAAGTCTAAATGCGTCTGATCACAACGAGATTTAAAATTATAATATCTTATTTGTTTCTCAAGCGTTGCTAATAGAAACTTCAAACAAAACAATGTTGTGGTCGACAATGCAGAGTATTAATGTTGTCACTAGGAGACCCAACACCGATATCGATACGAAATATATCGATACATTTTGGCACTTTCTACATCCCTAGTCTTCGTTGCAGTTCGTGGAGTCTGGGTCGAGAGTCAGTCGAGCCCTAGCAATGTCAGATCGAGGCCAGTGTTGGCCGAAGGCTGCCTGATGCTTTGATATTGCGTGTACATATATCCGTCATGATCTTTACGTTATATATATACAAATTCTGACCGCAGCCGCGTGCTATTAGCAGCCATATTCCATTTGCGACATTATTATAATAATATAGCCGCATTACAACTCAAACGAATCGTTCAAAATAGGGTTGTGACGAACAGTCTTCACATTCGCAATATACGGAAGATTTAAATGATTTCGTGTCAGATTATTAAATGATTGCGTAGTGTGGCGTTCTGATTCGGAATAATAATAATAATAAAAACCCGGGTCGCAGTGCCAAAACCCTGCCGAAAATATAGTGTATATGCTAATATAGGCAGTGTGGATTTATTATGCGAACTTAAGTTAGATTTTGGTCAAAATAAAAAATTTAATTCATTAATACACCCCTTAAAATTACATTTTTTTCTTAATTGCAATATTATTGTCGATCGAAGGTCTACACCAAATTAAATACACCCTTCAGTAAATAAGCCACTACCTGCAAACTAGGATTTTCAAAAAAATTGTAAATTCGGTTCTGTCGGGCCGATTATATTAACAGTTTAGGAGTATTTTTTAATTGCTATTAAAGGATTAAATTTCAATTTTGAAACGATTCTGAGAATTTTTTAGGCATTTTTGTGTCCAAAAACTTTTTTCAACTTCTAAAAACCACCTTTCAAATGTCCCGTGGGTCCATTTTAAATAGGCTTCGTGCGGTAGCGGATTCCAGCGTGTGTCCCAAATTTAGTTTAAAATAACCGTTTTTTGACGAAGGGAAGGTTTTAGAATGAAGAATGCAGGAGGTATTTATAATAACCTTTTCTAAGAAAGAAAATGATAAAACCAGGCAAGAATTTAATTATTAAATAAAGTATATTTAATTCAGCAATACAATCTATGTAATCTATCCTGCCTCAACACAGAATGCCTCTGCTTTCGCTTAAAATCTCCACAATATCTGTATACGCAGCTTGCATAACATAAAGCATTACACAATTCATGGAACAATACTGTAGGGTAAACATTTGTTTAAACTATAGGTGATAATGTTACGTAACATTATATTAATACTCTAGTATCCTTCGATGACATAATAATCTGATGATAATTACTAGCCCTACTGTTAGATACGTTACGTGATATTTGAACAGTCCTTTACAACTCAAATCGGCAGCTCTATTCTGTTTGCAGGTTATTAACGATGCATATATATTATAGGCAGAATTTCGTTATTTGTTAGAACGCTTTTCTTGTCTGTTATACAAACTCCCAGTTCTCAAGTTCTAATCTGAAAACTAATGAGAGTGCTTGTAGGATTTTCAGTCTCTTATTATTATTAGTAATTAATTATACATCTTCTAAACGCTAAAATCTTAAATAATATTTTTTAAAACTAGCAGCTTCCATCAGCTGCTGAACTCATTAACAATAATTGGTATTTTTAATTTTTAATTCGTAATTTATTATATTGACCTGAAAATCCAGTTGATACTTTCACTAATTCTCACATTAGAAACTAGGAGCTGGGGATTTATAATAGGCGAGTCTTGGAAACGCTATATAAACAACAGCATCGCTAGGAGCTCCACTATATTATAGTCTATTTTATTACACGCTTTTATTTAATTTCACCTGTCCTCAGGTGAAACTAAATAAAAGCGTGGGTCTCTAATCCAATTTTACAAGTTGAATTTCGCCCACTTCACGTTGTTCGATTGAGCTAAAGTTTTGCGCACACCTTTGAATATTATGGTGGATCCAATATGGTCGCCACCACAAAATGGCGGATTACCTTCTTCTTTACAACCCCATCCACATGGATATCAAATGAAAGAATATGACAAGTAAGAATACAATCAGCAATGTGACTTCATTCCAAATCCAAAATGGCGGCAGAAACAAAATGACGGCTCATCTATTTCTTTACAACCCCTTTGATGTGGGTATCAAATCAGAGGGTATGACAAGTAGAATACAGCAAACTGTGTGACGTTATTTTAAATGAGATATGGCGGTCAAAAAATTTTAAAACAAAATATTATTAAAAAAACTTTTATAAAAATAAGCTAAAAAGGATGAAAATAATTTTTAATAATTTAAGTTCATAATTATAAAGGCGTGGGTTGTAAGCTCTATGATAGTCACGACCCACGCTTTTATAATTATGCACCTAAATACTGCAGAAAAAGCTTATCTCTATAAAAGTTTTTTTTCTAATAATGTTTTTTTGACTGCAAGGATTTATCGGCCATAAATCTTGCACATTAAATAAAGTATCTGACTACAAATTGTTTGAAGACTTTGCCTTGGGGCAATTCGAAATGACCATATAATGATGATGTCAGGAAACGAGATGGCGTTGATGATGTCAAGAAAGGTAGATGGAGTTAGGTGTGCCTGCATAATCATTTCAAAGTTACGTTCGTACCCACATACGAAGTATACCGACTGTTTAAAAATAAGTCCAGTGTTATGTTTTTTACCATTACAACTAGAGATGGAAAAAACGGGTCTTTTTAGTGATCTGCATCTTTGCATCTGGATCCCGTATGTGAGCCGGCTCACTGAACCGGTTCAAAAAGAGCCGAGTTCTGAATATGTTACTGCAGTCTGCCACTGAGTTACCTAGTTCAGTCAATCGTATCACGACCTGTGTAGAATCAAGAATGCATAGCCAAACATGTGATGCATGAGTCATTTGAGCTGACAGATGCATCAAAGCAAGAACTGATACGTAAGTGTAAAATGTGCTTCTGTGTGTTAAGTGTTTCACTGAGCTATGCGGATCCGTTGATCCGTCGGCTCAAAAAAAAGTGAGTCGGCTCTCACGGTTCTTCTGTCGGAGTCGGCTCTTTGAACCGGTTCAGATCTGAGTTACCCAGCTCTAATTACAACCAGCGCTGGATTTATACTAGGGACACCAAGGGCTAGTGCGCAGGGCGATAAAAATCCAGGGACGGCAAAATTTGGAACATGAGAGAAAAAAATATCGCGTTATAGAATTTTTTCGAAAAGTGTGATCGTGTTGAAAACATTCAGATATAAAATATTTTTTCTCTTTATTAAGAACTAGCGGCCCAGTCCGGCTTCGCCCGGGTGTAACTGTAATATATAGGATATAAAAGATGAGAATCATTATCATTAAATTCTCAACGTGTATTGAATTTGCGCGAATTCAATCGCTAAAAATCTTATTTCCCAAAAAGAAATTTAAAAAATTCTGTTGATCCGATCGCTACCAAACTTCAGAAGATCTCCCGCTGGGCTAATCTAAAGATTGTCTGAATATTTCATCAAAAATAGTCTACCCGTTTGGAGTCCATAGATTACATATACATCGTCTTTTATCTATATAGATTATTAAACTGTATAAAGTGGTTACTGTGACATAACGATAATAGTTGGACATATAGTATCGCGAAGTTTTTTGTAGTTATTGATATGTTCTTTAATATTGTAAAACATACTTTTGTTCTATCATCAATAGTTTCCGCAGCGCATGCGACGAAAGATGTTTTATGGCATTTTTTTTACACCTTGGGTTACGTTACTAAAGTTTTAAGGATCCCTAATATTTCCTAACAATAAATATAGCCTATGTTACTCAGGGTGAATGTAGCTTTCTAATGGTGAAAGAATTTTTTAAATCGGCACAGTAGTTTTTGAGTTTATTCATTACAAACACACACAAAAATACAAATCTTTCCTCTTTATAATATTAGTGTAGATAACTGTAAAATATAAACTCATAGTTGCCGTAATTTTCGAGATATTTTCATTTAAAATTCGTCACACGATATTTTTCCTGTATAGAGTAAGCCGGTAGACACGCGAGTGAGAGAGAAAGAGAGAAAAAGTGAATGTGAACTTGGCGTTGAGTATCTACCGATACTCCAGATGTGTGTAAAATTATAAACACTGCAGTTTTTTTACAAAATTAAAAAAAAAACTTTAGTGTTTAGAATTTTACACACATTTTTAGTAAAGAGAATAAGTATTTCATTATTCATAGTTTTTGGTTCGATCACGATTTGTTTGATAGGACCCTTATTTTAGTTTAAATTGCGCGCTGCAAAATGCACAAATTGTCCAGTTTACAAATCAAAAACTCAGACGCGTTTGCTTCTGAAGAAATGTATATATCACAATTTTTCAGCAATCGGTTTGTTTGTGAATTTATGATTTTTAATACGAAAAAGAATATTTTTCGCGTACCTAATTATCTCGTTTATGATAAAAAGATTTTCGATTGTAAATGGACCATTTATTTATTTGAAAATTATATATCGAATCTTTACAATTTTTAAGTACGCTTTAGGTAATGGTGCGGCATTTTTCACGGTGCCCCAGGGCGGCACTTAGGGTAAATCCGGCCATGATTCCAATCCCAGAAGTGAGAAATTTAGATCAAAATTAACTTTTCAAAATTTTACAATATTTTTCGTTTTGGGACTCCCTGAATCTATAAAACATAGTTTAGGAAAAATTCTGTGCGTCTATTTGTTGGTTTGTCTGGTTGTGAACACGATACAGACTAGACGGATGAACTGATTGAATCTAAATTTTGATCTGTGTTTTTGTCTTCGGATATTACTAAAGAGGTATTGTACAAATTTTCACAGTGCCTCAACTACCTATTTCTACCCAAAAATGCCTAACAGCATTGGATTAGGGATAGGAAAGTCGACTCTGACTAGTCAAGAATCGATCTTTTGATAAAAATAATCGATTTTTAGGGTCGAGTTGAGCCTGTCTCGAATCGATTAGAATCGATTCTCACTCGATGACTTTTCGACTTTTTTATACATTACTTAGTATAATACTCGCCGCGGTTCAAAAAGGTTTTGAAGCTAGTCACAAATAGCGTCGCAAATGCATATTTTGGTTTTTTGTGGGAAAGGAAGATTCCTACCACCTCCCAGTTACCTTAAGTCACAAAAGTCGACTATCAGAGATGATTAATCGACTTCAAGAGTCGATGAATTTGAAGTCGATTCCAAAGTCAAAAATCGATTTAGCGCGCGGTTTTTCCATCCTTACATTGGATTTAGTTTATAGAATTGTGTATAAGACATCCAGTATATCAACACCGATGGAAAACCTACTCGTGGTAAAGTGTATCATAATATAGCTATTTAAAAAAACAAAATAAACGCGTCTTTTTGACCAATGACCACGCCTACATCTAAATAGACAGGTAATAATATCGAGTTTAATAACATTAGAATTTCGAATGTGTGGGTTTGAGATTATATTAAAGACTTTGTGTTTAGGAACGGTTGAGATTACGAAGTTGACTAAAAAATAAATAGTTTAATATATCCAAATAAAAAAGAACTGCTTCACATGCAATAGTATGTATGTTTACGTGAGGAGATATATTATTATTGACGAGTTTATCAACCACATGAGTCAAAATATCTTTCTGGAATCATAAGAAATATTTCAAAAAAAGTTTTATCAAAATTCGTCAAATTTAGTTAAATCCGCAGAAAAGACCAATCCAATGAATTTTATATATTAGTTTTATTTCTTTTTTGTCCTTGGTAATTAATATAAAAATGATTTGTCGGGGAAAGGACTTTATTTATAAGTAAAACATAATATAAAAATGTATTTACAGTTATTAAAGCTTGATAAAGTTCCAAACAAGGAACGAAACGTCGCTGAAAATAAAATATTAAGTGTTTTACTTATAAATAAAGTCCTTTTCCCGAAAAATCATTTTTATATATTAGTATTAATTATAGATATATGTATATATATAATAGTGATTTTTTTTTATCGTCGACTTAAAACTACTTACTAGATATATCACAGTTATAATAATATAGTTGTCTATATTAAAAGTGACAGCAATGTATTAAGCTGTGTGCTGTAAAAACCTGAACATCGGTGTTCAATTTATTGTTCATATGTTATTAAAAATAATTAGGCATCTAGCACTATTTTTATTTTATAGAAAATAACCCCAGTAGAAAATAAAATAATTTGTAAAAGCAGTGAAAACTAGTTTATAGAAAATGCAAATCGAGTTATTTTTAATTTGATTAAAATTCTAAAATTAATTTTGCATGCAAGAAGCAAGTATACGATTAACATTATCCAAATTTGCTTTGTCATGTACAATTGCGTGCAAAATTTCGCTTGACAGTACTATAAACTTCCTTAGGTTGCCTGATCGACTGCAGGCATTTCATTCCAATATTTGGAAGTTATATTAATGACGCAATTAACGAACTTTGATTCCAGCGTTGCCAGACGTCCCGATTTTGGAGGGACGTTCCAATTTTTAAATCAAAATTAAATACCCGCGCGGGACAGGCTTCGTCCTGCTTGTCGGGGATAACTCGACCGTGCGTAAATAATTATTCTCTTATTGTAAGTTGCAATTTGTAACACTCACTCCTCAGACTATTGTTTGAAACGCCATATTTTTCTAATGAATAAAACTTTTTGGATTTTGATTTCTGTTTTTTTTTTATTTTTTTTTTATTCAGAAGACGAATAAGACTCAACTATTTAACGATAGGGTAAATCTGATTTAAAATATCATATTTTTATTAAAATACATTTTCTATGGCTATTTTTGCTATCTATTGTCACGTAAACGTAATTTGAACTCAAATAAAAAGATAAATATTTAAAAACTTCTGATTATATACGTTTCTTTTACTATGTCCCGCTTTCAACGAAAGAATCCCGCTTTTTTCACTCAAAAAGTTTCAAAATCCCGACTTGGCAAAAAAAAATCTGGCAACGCTGAAGCCAGCTCATGTTCACGTAATAATGTATTACTTCATAATTAGTATTCATATTATTAGCAAGTAAACTACTTTGTCGCCAAGATTTATCACTGATACTATAGTGATTTCCACAAAAATGATGTCGTTTCTCCAGTACCGTACAAATATTATTCTACATAATATAATATGTATAGTACGGAGTCCAGAGATCTACATCAAGAATATATTAGATGGAGAGAATACAAGGATAGGATAGGATAAAGGTCCAGGGAATACAAGAGTGTTTTATGTTTGATACTAATTACTTGGTCTATGAATTCAAATATCCTGCTCCTATGCGCTAACAGGAGCCACCTCTGATAAATTTCTCTCTGTTCCTTATATAACATCATATACCACCTACGCAACTCGTTCTGCTCCTCCAAATGTAAGGGAAAGTAGGGAAATGTATGTTAAATTTGCTTGTGTCAAAGATAGCGTACGTTGAATCGATTCGAACGGTATAAAAATTTTAGAAAACGCTCTAACGATCGGTTAAATCGCGATTGACATTGTATATTATATTAATACCAGGCGTCCTTCTAAACTACTGGGCCGATTAACAGATGTGCGATTTAAATACTTAAGGTTAAATAATAATATAATAATAACAATAATAATGCGTTTAACGTCCCTTTGTCGACTTTTATGTCATAATAGACGCCATTCGCGCCGTTACTATTTTCCATTTTACCACTGCCCGTTATTTTCTACATTTCTAAAACTTCAGCTTAACTAATAGCAATGGGCGAATGAAGGAATTATAGGAAATTAGGATAGGATAGGTAATTTTTGAACTGGGAGTTTGATAGGTAATCGGCCATGGCCTTGAATAAGGAACAATCTCGATATTTGTTTGGAATTAATTGTGGGAAACCATGGGAAACCTGTCAAGATGGCCGGTACAGGAATTATCGTTTCCCGGCGAGAGGCAGTAGGAAAAAGTCCCAGCCACATTTGCCCCCGCCGGGATTCGAACCCGTACCTCCCGAATGCGAGTCTGTTTGAAAAAAGTAAAAAGTCGAGGGGAAATAAAATCGACCCCTAAAGGGGAAGTTAGGTTGTCTCATAAATTACATGAAACTGACAAGGATAGAAATTTATAATGTGTTGCTAAGGTATGTGTAAATATTATTAATTAGTTTCACATAAAAATAAATAAATTTGGGAATAATATTTAAAATTAAAGAAGTTAAACATCTTTTGTGAGCTTTTCAGAGTGAGGCTCATTATAATTTTTTATTTAAAACTAAGACTGTAACAACTAGCATGCTAAACATTATACCAAACTATTGTTCTCGTTTTAAATCTTTGTACAAGTTACTTTGTGAATAAATATATTTGGCTGTTATATCATAAGGCACCTTTGCTCTATCTTAACACGAATAGAATCAAATATCCCGTAGCGTAAGCTATTAGTTGCGCGTGTGACGATATGGGGAGCATGGCCTAACAAGGCTGCTGTGAGCAATAATTAAATCTTATATTGTAGCAATTTCTAATTATTAAACTCATTTATTGGAATTTTAGTTGATTGGAAATAACTTCATTTTGGCATACAAAATTATGTTTAATAAGGAAATATTCATAACAAGTTATCGTTATGTGTCTTATAGGTTATGCCAAAGTGCTTCCATTTTTGAAAGACAACCCTTAAACGTCTTCTTAGAGGTTGAACAGTTGGTTGTGTGTATGTAAAATGCATCTAATCACGTTTAGGGAATCTCTATCTATAGACCAACATGAAATAACAACAAAAAACCCGGGTCACAGTGCCAAAACCCTGCCGACAATATAGTGTATTTGCTAATACAAGCACTGTGGTTTTATTATGTGAATTTATGTTTGTTTTTAGACAAAATAAAAAATTTAACCCCTTAATGCACCCCTTAAAATTACACGTTTTTCTTAATTGCAATATTATTATCAATCGAACATTTACACTAAATCAAATACATTCTTCAGTAAGTAAGTAACTATCTGCAAACTATTTCATAAAATGTATAAGTTCGATTCTGTTAGGTCGATTTTATTAAAATTTTAGGGGCACCTTTTAATTGCTACTAAAGGGGTAAATTTCACTTTTGAAATGATTCTGAGAATTTTTTCGGTATTTTGGGGCCAAAAAACTTTTTTCAACCCCTAAAAGCTACCCTTAAAATGGTCCGATCGGGTCCATTTTAAATAGGAATCTTGCGGTGGTTGATTCCAACATGTGGGCAAAATCAATTAACTCTTTCGAGAGTTTTTTTTAAAAATGGTGCCAAAGTGTTTAGGAGGTTATGAAACGTCGAGAAATTTTGGTCCGACCCCTAGGTTCCGCCATCCGACCGACGCCAATAGTGTATGGTGCCATATGGCAAATACACTAATAATATAAATATAATCTATAAAGAATAAAATTTTATTATGGTTATTATGTCCCATGGCTGTTCTGTCCCTTGACTGTTTTTGACATGATCGTTTTTGAAGTCGTTGTTATGACCCGAGGTTGTTTTTGTCGTGGTTGTTATGTCCTGGTTGTTTTATCTTGGTTGTTTAGTCGTACGACCCTTTTGACCGGGTATAATGAAAAATCATTTCAACAGTTTCAGAGAACTGGAAAAAGTTGAGGGTTACTCATCTGAAGAGCAGACGAAGATAAAGTTTCAGTTTAGAGACGGATTATCTCTGAGGGTTAAATGGTTTACAATTATATCTCGTAATACATGAAATGAATTAATATAATAATTCTTGTATCAGCGTTCTACTCACAAGGGTCATCTAGCGGTCCGGGTAGCCGTGGGCAGATTGTTGTCTCTTTAATACCCATTCATGTGTTATTAACCACGTGTGTGTGGAAGTGGATATTTCTGCTGGTAAATCGTTTGTGCATAACTTGTCAGCCATTTCTTGCAACCGGCTGCAGTTGTGTGTCTCTTTGCAGATCTAAATTCGAAATTAAGTGAACTAATCAACGTAACCGCTGTTGTAATTTCATTTGTCAACGTTTAAGTCAGTGGCGTCCCTAGAATTGCTATACCGTTGCGATGCAGAATACTTACTAGTCCACTAGGGTAGAGTTGGGTAACTCAAATCTGAACCGGTTCAAAGAGCCGACTCCGACAGAAGATCCGTGAGAGCCGACTCACTTTTTTTTGAGCCGACGGATCACCGGATCCGCATAACTCAGTGAAACACTTAACACACAGAAGCACATTTTACACTTACGTATCAGTTCTCGCTTTGATGCATCTGTCAGCTCAAATGACTCATGCATCACATGTTTGGCTATGCATTCTTGATTCTATACAGGTCGTGATATGATTGACTGAACTAGGTAACTCAGTGGCAGACTGCAGTAACATATTCAGAACTCGGCTCTTTTTGAACCGATTCAGTGGGCCGGCTCCGACAGAAGATTCGTGAGAGCCGACTCACTTTTTTTTGAGCCGACGGAAACGGATCAGCATAACTCAGTGAAACACTTAACACACAGAAGCACATTTTACACTTACGTATCAGTTGTTGCTTTGATGCATCTGTCAGCTCAAATGACTCATGCATCACATGTTTGGCTATGCATTCTTGATTCTATATAGGTCGTGATATGATTGACTGAACTAGGTAACTCAGTGGCAGACTGCAGTAACATATTCAGAACTCGGCTCTTTTTGAACCGGCTCAGTGAGCCGGCTCACATACGGGATCCAGATGCAAAGATGCAGATCACTAAAAAGACCCGTTTTTCTCATTTCTACACTAGGGGGCGTTTTAACTTTGTTAATACGTTTTGACCTTACTGGGCATACAAAATTATTTTTGTTGTTATAATGCATGGATATTTTCATAAAAAAATGTGTGAAGCTCATCTACATAAACTCGCAGGGGAAGTGACACTTCTTTACTCGTAGATGTTATTTATTAATAACAAATAATTAAAAACACTTGCAAATTTTAACAAATAATTATTAAATTATTTCTCGACGATCGTTTCGGACAATAAGTCCATCCTCAGGAATACAAATAGTTATACTAAATTAGATATTTGCATTATACGTACTTTATACACGCGAATCAAGTCACAAATGAATGTTTGACAGTAATATGAATGTTTAACCCATTTTTTCCCAGTGTTCCAAAATTGTAACAAGCGTTTTAAAAGAACTGTAATTATGTTGATAGCAATGTTAGTAAAGTTTGCCAACCGACATTATTGTAAACAAATAATTCAATAATAAATCACAGGTAATTGAACTTAAAAAACAATCATGTTATTGTTAATATTGCGACGTTTCGACTCTTTATTGAGTTTCATCAGGCTCATAACTAATACATGAAAGTATAGTCAAGCAAATAAAGCATGTTAAAAAATTATAATATTGGACACACATCGCATTTAAATAATTAATTTGCTAGTTAAGTAATTAAACAATGTCCAAAAGGATTGATAAAGTTACAAATTTAGATATTTTACGTGAATAATAATTACCTGTGATTTATTATTGAATTATTGTAAGAATTTTGGGTGCGATATAGTGTCGAATTGTAAACAAAAATCACACTTAATTAAAAAAATTGCTGTTATGAAATACTATTTATACAAAACTTGGGAAAAGACGGGTTAAATTAAGAACAGCTGTAATTGCGACATATAATCTAATGTACCAAAATAATAATTGAAATAATTAAAGAAATAATAATAAGGTTTTGTAATGATACGATTATTATTATAAACAAATCTAGTTTATGCAGCCGCCAATAAGAAACATTGCTTCTGATTGTCTGTAATTATTATTGTTTATTATTACGATTACAGTAATTGTTAAGGTCAAATGACGCACGATTTCTTCAATTAATTTTATTTTCTATAATTAATACTGATAATTGTAGATTTCAACATGACCTTGCAAATTATGAGTTACGATGTTTTTAGATCTTATTCATAAATAAACACACTAGAGAAAAGAATCGGTCAAGCGCAAACTGTACTTGCACAATTACCCTTTTGTACAGCCAAATTTTGGTTCTGCAATTATAACAAAATGAACAACTAAATTGTTTATCACAATTATTTGCACTAAATTTTTTTAATCTATACTTAATTTACATTGTTCATGATATGTTTCTGATTTTCTGAGCGCTACTGGTGTAATAAGGGTGGGGATAGCAATTTTTAAGATGTTTTCCCCAAAACATACTACAAAAATATTTTGATGAATTCGTGCTTGAATAAGTTTTCATTTGACACTCTACAGTCTACACTCTACATGATACCCTCAAAAATTTCCATTTCCCATTTAACTCCCAGAATCAAAATTCAGCTTCTTATACTTTACGCCTGTGATTGGTCCATCATACTTTTTCTCTGTGCCAAATTTCAAAGTTTTACGTCTAGTAGTTTCAGAGAAGATCGCCTGTGACAATTTGGACGGACAGTGAGGGTTTGACAGTAAGATTTGAATGTTAGCTGTAAAACTAAATAAAAGCATTTGAAAAATGGCGTTTTTAGAAGACAGTGAAACCATTTCGTAAATATCGTACAATTAGACCCCGCTTAACGCGAGAAATACGTTCCAATAAGTTTCTGCGTTATACGAAACAGCGCTAAACGAGGTCATCTTAATGCGTAGCCGTTCCTTTGGGTTTTTCCTATTTTTTTACGCATGAACCATCCCTGAACTTGGTCGAACAAAACAAAAAAAAAATCAGTCACATCGGTCGAGCCGTTTTCGAGTTTTTGCAAGCCTAACGCACGGCGATTCATTTTTGTATATAAAATTTGTCATTAATAAATACATTTTTTTAATTCAAAAACACTTAACAAAAACAACTGCGGTGGAATTTTGAGGACTGGAATGGATTAATGGCATTTCAATTAATTCAAATGGGGAAATTTGCTTTGAGATACGAGCAAATTGATATACGAGCAATATTGCGAAACGAATAAAACTCGTATGTTGATGACCACTGCATAAGGGAAAGAGTGCCAGTGTAAAGATGCCTAATAACAATAAGACACTGGCTTTTAGGCAACTTTAGGACTCTCATTATCGGACAATAAGCGGTAAAAACGGCATCCTTTATTACAATTTATTGTGTACAAAATATGGATTGCTTAGCTACCCTTAACAATCCCAGACAATTGTAGAGATGGTTCTTTAAACTAAGACCACGGTCGAGAACCCTTTGAAATGCTGAATAATTATCTATTAAAGGAATACGTGTACAAAGATGGCGCTGATATAACGTACGTTTAACTATACGATGTGTCTATTTTTATGGTTCCTTACGACATGATTCAACTGAAACTTTGCTCACTTATCAAGGACCGATGACAATACAATCATTTAATGTCCCATTATCCTGGCCAGAATCTTCAGGATAAAAAAACTTGAAAAATTACAGCAAGCAAGCTAACATGCTTTATAGTGACGTACGTTGCGTTGCCTACCCCATAATCAAATGCAATATTATTTTTTAGTCTAATAATTAAAACTAGAGTTTAAAAAAACGATAAGAACACGCTTTTATGAACTAAAAAATGCAAAATAATAGCAAATCGAACTAAAAAGTAAAAAGTAAATTTTAATTATTCACTCAATACAGTTATGAACTTTCTATCGTTGGTCAACAAAATCTTAGTAGGTAATTAAAAATTATTTTTTCTTGTTAGTTCGGTTTGCTATTATTTTGCATTTTTTAGTTCATAAAAGCGTGTTGTTTGATTTTTTTTATATCTTGTTAGCACTAGTCGTGCAATATACAATTTTTGTTTACTGGTTATTTTATAGCTACGTAAAAGTTGCAATTCAAATTTTGTTTTTTTTTTGTGTGCAGATTTGAGTCTTTAAATGTGTCAAAATGTATTTCGTTCATTTGTGGAGGTTTATAAAACGAACAACCTGTATACATATATGATGTATAAGCGACAGTATCAGATATACCTGTTCTTGTTTAATTGGCTTAATAGGTGAACATCAAAGTCCTTTACATACAAATGGTAATATTGTTATATTAGTTGATTATATTAATGGGAGCTTTGTAAGCTGTAAGCAATCACGTTCAAACCAAATTGTTTATTTTACGCTGAAGTTATGAGCAACGTTCAGTGTCACCAAATGTTTAATATAGTTACCAGACACCTACGTACATAATTACCATACTTACCTTTTCCCAATGCATGCGGACTAAATTTTCAAGTCCAAGAAAGTCTGATGTTTGAAAAAATCGGGGCTTGCCACAACAATTACGAAAATATTTCATAATAAAAAAAACAAAATAAAAAAAAATGTAATATAATTTGATTTTTTTTATGGGTCCTAAAAAGCAGAAAATATAAAATTAATCTTCCAAAGAAAAAGAAAGTAAATTTTTCAAAACTTCTTAAAAAAACTTTTTTTAACATTTAAAATGTTTCATCTCTTGCAAGAGGAAATATTTACATTTTCAATATTATCTAAGTTTTGAAAATTTTGCTTGTGTACATCATCTCTTTGAAAAATTATTTTCTTGTTTTCTCTTTTTTAGGACTTCTCAATACAAATACTTTGAATTTTAATCATAAGACTAAAGGCAAGCGTCTATAAAAGCTACATATTTTCATCTTCCGAAAATCGAATCCGCCTATATGTTTACAACACCTTCGTCTGCCTTTACATTGGATTACTAAAGAAAATGTGAAACCAAGACAGAAGGACAAAGACAATTTCATTCAAAAGCATCTAAAAAACAATCTCAACATTTATCAGACGGTTAAAAAATAACAGTTACTAAAACAACACACAATTAAATATAATAATTCGCTAAAGAACAGGTTACAAAATAACTGTGACTAATATAACATTTTAAACAACATAACCAGTTAGAGAGCAAATATAGTAGGCAAGTATTAAAATAACAGTGTCAGTTAATAGTTATGGCTGTTACTAAAAGAAATAAAAGGATTACTAAAGGAAATGTGAAAACCAAAAGACTATTTCAATCGAAAGCTACTTAAAAACAATGTCAACACTTACTAGGCGCTTAAAAAATAACAATAGCTAAATTCAACTAAAACGGTAAAGAATAGGTTACAAAATAACTATTACTAATACAACACATTAAATAACATAACCAGTTAAAGCGCGAATGTAGCAGGCGAGTATTAAAATAACAGTCAGTTAATAGTTATAGCTGTTACTAAAAAAAACACTTTCATTTATCACTGAGATCTTCATTGTACTGTAGTTGGTCAATTAAAGGAAAGTATTTTGTGAATATTAAAAAAAGAATGTGCCAATAAATATTTAACTTTAAATTCCACCAAATATTTTGCCAACTGTTCCATTGTAAATATTGCCAGAAGTTTCTTTCGCTTTATCATATAAACTGCCTGAAGTGTCTTTGGCTTTGTTGAATATATTAGTTGAAGTTTCCTTGGTTTTGTCATATGCACCAGCCGATGCTTCTTTGAACGAGTTAATACTTCCGTTATAAATGTTGGCTGAGTTTTGTTTGGTGTTATTAAAAGCATCGGCCGATTTATCGTAGCTGGCTTTGACTGCATTCAGAGCTATATTCTTCGACGGTTCCGTTGCATTCTTGCCAAGGGCGTACGGAGCTTTGTCCGATGTTTTGACGTAATAAACGCCTGAAATACTGAAACGATCGTCAAATTTTCAGTTTAAATTATGGCGATAAGCTTTTTTTTAAAGAGCACAATATTTTAAAGGCATATTCCGAATCGAAAAGCCTTTTATCGCTATTATCAAATTTGAATTATTCTTGAAATTGAACTTTTTGTGGTTCATTTTTAGGGTTCCGTACCTCAAAAGGAAAAAAACGGAACCCTTATAGGATCACAGCCAATTTGCTCTGAACTACTAGACCGATTGAGTTGAAGTTTGATACACATATGTAAGTCGGTGACCCATAGACGGATGTATAACGTAAATAAATGAATTTTGAACATGGGGGTCATTTTCGAGGGGCAAGGAAATTGAAAAAAACGGTATGTAAACTGTACCGTGTGACATATCAAATGAAAGGGCTTGTAGTAAGGGTCTCAAATATATATTTATTATAATTTTAAAATTAATAGTTTTAAAGTTATTTTAGAAAATAGATGGAAATTCACCTCCCCCCTTAGCATCGAGACTCTTGAACTTCAATTTTGAGAAAAATAGGGAATGTCGGGTCTCACCCATAGTTTACAGGAAAACCTAAACGAAAATCTTAAGTCTTAAAGTAATCACGGAAATAGTATGGAATCCTCTTCTCGCGAGTTCGACTAGCACTTGACCGGGTTTTTTTTTTGTTTAAAATAATCGACGGAATACACCCCTGAAGTGTGACTAGGTACTTGATAATTCGGGAGTCCGTTTTTGAAAATGATAAAATTAATAATAATATTCTGTAGTCCAAAACTCTTGATACAAATAAATCACCGATTTCATTAAGAGAAACAGTAATTAAGAATTTTCGTTTAATAATTAAAAAAAAAAACAACTCGAGAACTACTGCCTGTCTACAACACATAATATAAGAAGACAATTTAAAAAGAGATTTGCCATCACTTGCTATTATATTGAAATTAAGACGAAAATTAAACTGCTTTATAGCTTTTATGCTAATTACAGACTTCATTATAAATAGGTATTATTTTTGATAAAAAAGTCGAATAAAGACTGAACTGCATATAAAACTTATTTTTAATTGTCTTCTGGAAACGCAACTTGTTATTTTTCGTCTTTTTGAATCGAGTATTATTTTAATAAAAAAAATAGCACACATAACCTCAAAGGTCCTCGGAGATATATGAATATTCAGATTTGAATACAACGACTGTTACACATAACCTCAAAACATTTAAACACCTGACCAAGGAGGATAAACAGTGAAATGTCCGCGACACACCACTTCCGTGATATTTCACAGCAACATAAAAAAAAATCTAAAACACGTATGAAACGAATTAAAATGTTTTGATGAAATTTAAAAAGTTTTGTTCTAACAAGACTATAATCAGGTGATGATATACGTTTAATTATCATTAATATAAAAAATTCAGCCTCTTAGAAATGAGACACCCATCATCAGCTCTGAAATCTTTGTCCTTAACATTGGGAATTATAAACATTTCAATTTATCAAATAATAATAATGAATTATTTAACTAAAGTGCTACGCATAATTGTTTCGCAATTAAAAGATGATGGCTAATAAATTTATTGACTGCAGCTGTTAGTAAAAGCGAGCTTAAAGGAAACTAATTTATCTATTTGTATTTTAGACATACTGCAGAGTCGTAATGTTCTTTTCGAAAAAATTTTAATACATGTTGAAAAAATATTAGATAAAAAACTTTAACAAAGACAAGCTTTTAATGCAGTGTAATAAAAAGGATAAAAATTATTTTTAAGAATATAAAACATATACGTAATTAAATTAATTTAGTATATGTTTTATATTTGTGAGGATGGACTTATTATCTGAAACCATCGCCGAGAAATAATTTAATTATAAATTTTTTGTAGAATTTTCAAGCGTTTTTATTCATCAGTTAATTTTAATTTTGTATTTCGCTGACGTGTCAAATGGAAGCATCTATGTCTCAACTGAGTTAATAAATATCTATCTATTCAAGGGATTGTTTTTTCTAATATAAGCCGGCCCTGAGGGCACATTACGGCCTAGTGGATTGCAGTGGTCTACATAAATCTCTAGGTTTTAGCTATGAATTGATGAATAGTGCGTAATATTGAATTTAGACAAGCGGTTAATCCACTTGAACATAATTTACTGCTGCCAGAGATCCTTGTTTAATTAGTTGATCTATATACGCATATATGCATACAGATCGAGGACTTGGACCTAAAATGGCGTACCTACAAAAATGTTTCTGCAGAATGAAAAAAATATTTATTTTTTAATTCACAAAACACTGTGCATGATTTAGGACGTTTTAGTGACTCGGTTCGGTTTATCGTTTATTAGATAAAATTAAAAAAAAAATTAAGGTCACAAGCAAGTATGGTTCTTCATATAATTGGAGCATTATAATATTATAGCAAACTATTAGCTATTATTTGTATATTAAGAAACATACGCAACTGTAACCGTAATGAACCATTATTATTAGTGTATTTGCGTCGGTCGGATGGCGGGACCTAGGGGTCGGACCAAAATCTCTCGACATTTCACACCATTCTAAGGAAATGTTGGACTTCATCACCGCATGAAGCTAATTAAAAATGGGCCTAATCGGATCATTTTTCGAGGTGTATTTAGGAGTTGAAATTTGTTTTGGGGCCAAAAAGATTGAAAATATTCTCGGAATTGATTCAAAAAGGAAATTTAACCTTTCAGTAACAATTAAAATATGTTCTTAAAATTTTAATAAAATCGGCTAGAGAATTACGAAAATTGATCAATAAGTACCCGTGTTTGACGACAGATGGCGTTGACGAGTGAAATTGACTTTACCATCGTATACTGTAGATTTTAAACGACCTCGTGCTGAGTTGTAGATAAATTCATAGGTTAGGTTATTTTTGACAGCTAGTTGTATCATTCGTGTTTTATATTTTTCGACAAAATGGAAAAAGAGCAATATCGATTCGTAATTCGTTTTTTAAAAAACATGCGAAGAAATAGAACTGAAGTTGAATGCTGTCTGTGGGAATCCTTCACCATCTACGACCACGGTGAGACATTCGAATAAAAAACGATTTACGAATCGATATCGCTCTTTTTCCATTTTGTAGGAAAATACAACACACATATGATACAACTGGCTGTCAAAAATAATCTAACCTATGAATTTATTTACAACACAGCACGAGCTCGTTTAAAAGTCTGCAGTATATGATGGTAAAGTCAATTTCACTCGTCAACGCCATCTGTCGTCAAACACGGGTACTTATTGATCACCTCTCGTATTATAATTTTGTGCAGATGATGAATTGATAAAACAGTGACGAAATATTGAAATTAAGAAAAAAATATTAGTAGATATTTTACATACGCTTGTAGCTACGTACCAGCTGAATTAATTTAGTATAATAGTTTTGTCTGCTATAATTGTTAAGAAAGATTCTTTGTTGTAGCACTATATTAGAAAAATTTATTATTCCAACACGTCACCGTCGTAGAGTAATTGATTAACTCATTTCGCCGTGAAAGTGGAAAGATTCGGGTTTAAATCCGGACGGTGACGTGCTGGAATAATACATTTTTCTAATATAGTGCTACAACAATGAATGTTTCTTAACAATTATAGCAGACAAAAGCTATTATACTAAATGAAAAAAATATTGTGTATTAAAAGGTTGAATTTTTTCATCTTTAAAGTTCAAGACTTTTTCAAGCTCTCAGCATGTTTAAATTATAATAAAACTATGATATAAAAGGCAATTTTGCATTACAAAGATCAATAAAATTGAAAATAATATTTTCTACAATTTTCAATTTTATTGATCTTTGTAATGCAAAATTGCCTTTTATATCATAGTTTTATTAGTGTATTTGCCATATGGCAACATACACTATTGGCGTCGGTCGGATGGCGGGACCTAGGGGTCGGACCAAAGTTTCTCGACGTTTCATAACCTCCTAAACACTTTGGCACCATTTTTGAAAATGTTTATATATATATATGTATATATATATATATATATATATATATATATATATATATATATATATATATATATATATATATATATATATATATATGTGTGCGGGCAATAACTTTCGAAAGAGTTAATTGATTTTAACTAAATTTGGCCCGCATGTTGGAATCCACCACCGCACGAACCCTATTTAAAATGGGCCCAATCGGGCCATCTTAAGGGTAGTTTTTAGGGGTTGAAAAATGTTTTTGGGCCCCAAAATACCGAAAAAATTCTCCGAATCGTTTCAAAATTGAAATTTAACCCTCTGGTAATAATTAAAAAGTGTCCCTAAAATTTTAATAAAATCGGCCCGACAGGACCGGATTTACAAATTTTATGAAAAAACTAGTTTGCAGATAGTGAATTATTTACTGAAGTGTGTATATAATTTAGTATAGAGCTTCGATTGATAATAATATTGCAATTAAGAAAAAAAATGTTATTTTAAGGGGTGTATTAAAGAGTCAAAATTTTTATTTAGCCCAAAACCAACTTAAGTTCGCGTAATAAAGCCACACTGCCTGTATAAGCAAATACACTATATTGTCGGCAGGGTTTTGGCACTGCGACCCGGGTTTTTATAATTTAAACATGCTGAGAGCTTGAAAAAGTCTTGATTTAATAAAGACGAAACGTTGCAATCAATAAGTGTTTAAATTGATTTTTTATTCCAATTACCCGTGAAACTAATTTCTGTTGAATTTTTTATTTTGTCCAAAAACAAACATAAATTCGTATAATATAGTTACTTACTTTTTCGGAACGTTCCATCCCATTTCAATTTCAGGCTCGTCAGTGCACGTGTCATAGAAGAGCGGTCCCAAGGGGCACATTCTGCCGTAGAAACCGACTTTTGATACGATACTCTCGCCATAGTATTCGTTCGACAATCCATGTGAGCACGTATCAAGTGGGTCGGTGATATTCCAAGGACACGCTGGCTGTTTCACGGCCCAGTTCATGTAGAAATCGACCGTTCCCGATGTTTCTATCTTACCCTGACGACCGGCGTCGGTATGATAGACGTCCACAAATTCGGCGTCGTCTTTTGACAGTTTCACTTGCTCGTTTGTTGTTATGAATAGTGGTAATGCTGGATCGAGTGCTGAAACAATGTGATTCTTTTTAACGCGCTTCGCCTGTTTATTTTTAACGGAATCTTTGAACGTGAAATTCACCACTTCAAACCCGTCAGATTAAACTTAAACTTGGCACACTTGTCAAAAACCGATGACAATACGATAATTTAATAAGTTTGTCCCATTATCCTGACCCGGATTATTAGGATAAAAAAATAAGACGAGCTTTTTATTGCAGTGTACTAAGAAGGATAAAAAAAAATTTTAATAATTTAGCTTCATAACTATAAAAGCGTGGGTTGTAAGCTCTATGATAGTCACGGCCCATGCTTTTATAATTGTGCACCTAAATTATTACAAATTATTTTTATCCTTTTTTGTACACTGCAATAAAATCTTGTTTTATTAAAAGTTTTTTTCTAATAAATTTTTTTTTAGTTGTAAAGATTTATCGGCCATAAATCTTGCACATTAAATAAAGTATCTGACTAATAATAATAATAATAATAATAATGCGTTTAACGTCCGTTTCTCGACTTTATGTCATAACAGACGCCATTCGCACCATTACTATTTTCCATTTACCACACTTCCCGTTATTTTTCTACATTTTTAAAACTTCATCTTATGTAATAGCAATGGGCGAATGAAGGAATTATAGGAAATTAGGATAAGGTAGGCAATTTTTGAACTAGGAGTTTGATAGGTAATCGGCCATGGCCTCAAATAAGGAACCATCTCGATATTTATCTGGAATTAATTGAGGGAAACCATGGAAAACCTCAATCAAGATGGCCGGTACAGGAATTACCGTTTTTCGGCGAGAGGCAGAAACGGTAATTCCTGTACCGGCCATCTTGATTGAGGTTTTCCATGGTTTCTGACAAAAATTGTTTGAAGACTTTGCCTTGGGACAATTCCAAATGACCATATAATGATGATCTCCTTTTTAATACACTCAATAAAAACTAATATTTTTTTTAATCTCAATAGTGTGAATCATACAATTGAGCCAAAAATTTGCACAAATTGAGCTGCAATTGTTCAAAATCTTAGCGTTTCGTTCAAAATTTTTTTTAACATTATTAAGATAAAAAATTAAAAATAGATGACACAAGTTCAGATCGTATGAAAAAATATTTTGTCTAACCTGTCACATGTTTTGGTTTACCAGTCTTCAAATATTTGGACACTTGGTTGAGGCACTGTCCCCCCAAACTATGGCCAATGATGTGAACTTTGTCCCAGGTGTAGTCCGTGTTTTTGATGATGGCGTCCAAGAACTGTGCTGTACAATTACCGACTAGCGGTAAATTTTGCACTGATTCCAGGTAGCATGGCGATGGTACCAACGGCGAGTAATCTACCGATATTACATTAAATTCGCCGATCTCAAATAGCGCTGTAAAAAACAATTGCTTTTCATATGCATATTTGCAAGGAGAGTCATAGTTCCAAAATTAAAACACAGAAATTTTCTTTCCTGTTTAGTGACTGATAAATCGTCATTCAACCGTGCATTTTGGATAGGCAGTAGGGATTACAATCCAGCTGGATTTATGTTGTATCAAAGCAAATCCAGCTGGATCCAGCATTAATCGATAATTACTTGTTTTTAGCTAATTACGGATCCGCACCGCTGGATCTAGTACCAGATGCTGGATCCAGCAAGGCCAAAAATGTGCCGAATCCAGCTGGATTGCTGGATCCAGCATTGCAATTCCTAATTGGCAGCGCTTTTTTATTTGGAATAGATACGGGGGATCGGTGGTGATATTAAAACAGTTTTTGGGATGGAGTGTGATAGTTGGAAAACAGGTTTCTTGTAACGTCAGAAGGCTACTTCCCTCGCCCTCTCTAGCGTCTCGCCTAGACACACTTCATTAATGTTAACACCCAACATCTAGTATTGTAGTAACCTTGCAATATCCATACACAAACACAGATACAGAGGTGATCTCGTTCCATTGGATAGTAGTGGGGGGATGACGTCATCCAGTGGACTGTCAGTTTATATTGCGTGGTTGATAAAAATATTGAACGATCTTCTAGCTAATGTGATTTATTAACGTGACCTCTGTACCTATCTAATGACCTTGCAGAAATACACAACTTTGAACATACGACGTCACAAACATTCCTGGCGGGTTTTGTAATCACGTGATATTTTATTTTGCGCATTTTTTTATTAATAATCTATGGCTCTAACATTTTTTTGTTTTAATTTTTCAATATTATTTATGGTAAACCAATTAAAAAATTCCAGCCAATTGGGCGACAGGACCATTCCAACTTCAAAAATATAGACATTTAATATATATTATAAAAAATGAAATAAAATTTCTGTTACAGTCGTTTGTAATGATATGATTTTACATGTAAAAATTAACCAAAGCAAGCTTCTCAGCTACCTAACTAATTCATTTTTGACAGATCTTCAGAACAAAGGAACAGCAGTTTTTTTTCCAATTTTCAAAATATTTCCGAAATTGTCAAATTTAAAAAAAATTGTAACAACTTTCTTGGAAAAATAAATAGAATAATAAACCACTATAAAAAATATATCATTATCATACAAAAAACAGCATTATATATCTTTTCTTGCGTTGATTTTCTCCAAAAACAATAGGGTTCTTCATATTTGCATATTAAATATCCTCTCAAAATTTGGTTTCAATCCGTTTGACCTGTATCGTGTTCACAAACAAACCGACCAATAGACAAACAGATATTTTTCAAAAATATGTTTTTTAAATTCAAAACGAAAAAATATTGTAAAATTTTGATAAGTGAATTTTTACCTAAATTAGTACCTAGTGGGTTGGAATGGTAAAAATGATTTGTTATTTCCTTGCGAAATAGATTTAAACTACCCTCTAGTCGACCCTAAAGAAGTTTTTTTTAAATGATTTTATATTACGCTTATATTATATACGGTATTGACTATTGGTCTATTTTCTCACAAGTGTAATTGAAAGATGGAATATTTTACGTGTTTTCCGTAGTCGTATCTCTGGAGGAACAAAGTTTATCTTGTGAATTTTTAATTATAGGAATGATATAGCATACTCGTAGAGATCGTTATTATAAATTTATATTACATCAAGTAGCGTTTCACTTGTATAATTAGTGTGTGAATTGTTTGACTTACGTAACTGTTAATATGCAGACTGTTTTTACATACGAATTATGAATTGTGTGTAAAACTAAGACCGTTCTTCTATATATGGCTGAAATGTCCAAACTTTCTGCGAGGAATAAGAATAAAATTAGAAACCAAATTGATATTAGCATGCATGATTTGTACAAGTTCAAAAATAAAATAGCAGGAACGTGGATGAAAATGTTTATTATAATAAACATTTTCATCCACGTCCTGCTATTTTATTTTTAAACTTAATAAAATTAGAGTTTGAAAGAATTAAGACAACACGCTTTTATGAATAATCCAGCAACAAAAATACGGGATTATTATTAAACAAATGATTCGTAGTTTAAAAAGAATCCGTAATGTAAATTTCGGGATTATTATTTTATAAAAATAGTTCGTACTGCTGCAGATTTCAGGATTATTAAACTGAAAAAAAAATTATAATTCCGAAGTAGTGCATTATTATAAGTAATGTATTATTTGCAACCCTGGTTGTGATCAACTAATGCAAAATATTGGTGTTGCCATAAAAAATACAAGATGGGTATCCTGCATAAAAAATGTGTAAGCCTCGTCCACATAAGCCCCCATGAGAAGTAAAACTTCCTTACCTCCTCTAATTTTTGAACAGAATGGTTCAAGAATTCCCCCTCCGCAAGGTAATATAAAAGAATTGGAAAATAAGGTTTGAACAAACCGGTTTAGGCCTTCTGAAGAGTCAGGAAAGACAGACATCTGGACATCCAGACACACATTAGGAAATTATATATGTAGATTATTGTCTAATTAATAAAACTTTATTCTTGTTTCTTATTTCGAACGGAAGTTTTTAGCTTAGCTTGCACATTTGATCTTGATCTTGCATATTCGGTTTTGGTTTTGGTCTTGGTCTTGTTCAGTCGGTCTTGTTCTTGGTCTTGTTATTGTAAATAAAACCAAGATCAAGACTGCAAGACCAAGGCCGATTTTATTCATCACTGATTGTGATAATGTAAACGATAAGGTTTATGCAAAAACCTACTTTTTGAAAAACCGGTTTTCGAATTCTAAATTTCCAAAAAAAAAAAACGGTTTTAGCCCATTTTCGAATTTTTATCAAAAAAAAATAGAAAAATAGAAAATGTTTTATTTAATTTATATAATATAACAAAAAATGAAATCAATATCAAAGTCAAAATATTAAAAAAAATTAAGGATTACACATTTCTTACATAAAATAAAGAAACCTCAAGCAAACATTTCAAATAATAATAATGCGTTTAACGTCCGTTTCTCGACTTTATGTCATAACCGACGCCATTCGCACCATTACTATTTTCCATCTGCCACACTTCCCGTTATTTTTCTACATTTTTAAAACATCAACTTATGTAATACCAATGGGCGAATGAAGTAATTGTAGGAAATTAGGATAAGGTAGGTAATTTTTGAACGAGGAGTTTGATAGGTAATCGGCCATGACCTCAAATAAGGAACCATCTCGATATTTATCTGGAATTTATTGAGGGAAACCATTGAAAACCTCAATCAAGATAACCTGTACAGGAATTACCGTTTCCCGGCGAGAGTCAGTAGGAAAAAGTCCCAAGCCACATCTGCCCCCGCCGGAATTCGAACCCGTATCTCCCGAATGCGAGTCTAGTGCTGTCACCACTACTCTACCCGGCTCGATATTTCAAATAATATTGATATTTAATTCACTAATTTTAATTTCTCCTAAGAAAATAGGATTTTAAAAAACAAAATATCCACTAAACGGTGGCTAAGTCTGGTTCTTATTTTGGACACAATATTGCTTGAAATTGAAAATACTCGTTCAGTAGCTACTGAGCTTAATTTTTACATAATAATTTGACTTCTTTTAAACCGGTGTTCTTAATTTAAAGACCGGTTTTCAAATTTGTCAAATTTATTTTAAACTCCGGGTTTGTAAAAAAACCGACAAACCCTAGTAGACGATTTTCGCATCGAACAGTTTGTATATTCGGTTTGGTTGCATAACTTACTAATGTTTGTATATGTGTGTGTACAAGTATGTATGAAGCGTCTCTTTGTGAAGTGAACGCGTCAAACAAGATACAATAGCCAGCGTCTTTGTTTAAAGCTAACTCTGCAGAAGAGATGCGAACCCCGGTCGCCAGTTAATTGGAACGCGATGCAATATTTATTATTATATAATATAAATACCCTTTTGATCATATTATTATCGTCTGTACGCGTTTCTATAAACGACATAAATTTATCCATGAAGGTCAGATGGAGGCCCCAGTCTAAAACTTTATTTAAGGCTGTCGGAACGCTCTGAATCTTGTTTGTGCTAAGACCCAACGATAAGGGGCGAGGTAGGCAAAAGACATATTGTGGGTGTGACCTTCTTTAGCTCTGTTTCGCTCAAAACATCCGCACGTTTCAATTTTTGGCTGGTGCCAACTACAAGGCTAAAAAATGTTATTGGAAGGGTGCCGCTGTCAATTGATTACTTTAAGTTTGGGAAATATTTTGAAGATTTAAAAAACTTTTCCGAAAAAGGAAGAATCACTTTAGGTTTGTGATGGAACAGTTTTGTGAAATAAGTATAAATAAGGTCGTAGTATGACATTGAAAACGTGTGTTTTTTTGGCACAATTAATGCCAACTTTTTTCTAGTAAATCGTACATAAATAACAAAAGTAATCCTAGATTTGTCCTTTATCTTCATTCAGTTGACAGCCGAAACTCATATTTTTGACTTAAATTCAGAGCGTTCCGACAGCCTTAAGGCGATATCAGACGGTCCATTTTTTGTTCATTTCTGTCTTTCATTCAGCATCTTTCATTCAAAATGAAACGTCTGAACACAAAATAAAAAAAAAAGATAACTCAGCATTTTCTTTCTTTCGATCCTGTGCCACCTAGATTATTCCTAAGAAATTTCACAAAATAAAACAATAATGAAAAATGAATTCATTAATGATCCAACAGTGCTAGATATCGGCATTCGGTATGATTCATTCGCGCTCTGAATGAACGAAAAATGAAACGCCTGAACACAAGAAGAACATTCATTCGGGTTCGATCATTTTGTGTCGTGTCTTGTAGCGGACGGACTTGGGACTACGACACCGCATAGTGGATATATTCTATCTGTGCATGAGACAAAATAGTATTCAAGTGGAACGACCAAAACACGTTGCTGTTTTTGGAGAATTTCAAAAATTATTATCAATGTCTGGAATCGCAAACTCGACGAACAATGCAGACAAATTCCATAAAATCTCTAATTAATGATTTAAACTTAGACTTTGCTTCCTTTTTGTCAATTCTTCGATCAAATGATCACAAATCAAAATAATTCCAAAGCGCACAACTTCGACGACATGTTCGAGAAAAAGACTGAATGAACGTTCATTTGTTTACAATAAAGCTGGTCCGTTCTAAGAGATATAATTCTCCGAAGATATGAAGATATTACATTAAATGTAGTCGTTTAATGCGGTATATCGTAATAAGCAATGTCGTAAAAAGCAGTGTTTTTGATAAGGCAGTCATCTAGCATTCAGCCGGGACCTACGATTTTGGTCAATATAACTGGTATGTTCTTCTACGATGTCGTCATAAACGATTTTGACTGTATTTATATAAATTAATTTTCTTTTTAATGTGACACCGACAATAAACCATAATTTGCCAAATTCAATTTAAAGTTAAGTGACAAAATGAATAAGTGACACTTGGAACAAATTATGTCGGTAAACTAGAAATTTTACTACTGTGCGGCCATCTATTGACTAAATACTTTATAAAATTTCTAACTCTTCTAACTTCTTTTGGATAAACTGAACGTTACTTCTGCGAGAAAAAGTTACTTCCGCTAGAAACGTTCTGAGTTACCCCTGCATAAACTGGGCGTTACTTCCGTGAGAAAAAATTACTTCCAGTAGAAAAGATCTGAGCTAACCCTCATATTACGCCTAAAGAAATTTTAGTTAAAAAAAAATCCATGCAAGAAGCTTTTCGAAAAAACCAAAAACAAAGGAGTGTCCACGTATCGGGTGTATTTTGTGCTAGAACAGTGCACTGATCTTTTATTCGATTAGGATTCTTATTTTGTCTCAGCTGTAGAGTTCTATGACATATGACAATATGGGCACCGACTCTACTAGGTCGGAAACGGTGTGAAATAACCGGAACTTTTAGAAAACACAAGAATATACGGAAGTGGGGCATCTATATCGGATCTGTTTTGTATTGTATCGATCTGGAACAGTCCACGGGCCTTAGTTTAGTCTTGATTTTCGAATCATTATTTTTATGTGTACGAAAAAATACGTAGATTAAAAAAATCGACAGATGAAATTGCCAATTTAAAAATAAGAGCTAAATAATTAAATTTAAATTGTCATGTATACATCGAGACGAAATTAATTTATTAGAAATGTTTAAGAAGTTTCAAGTACGACGGCAGTGAAACTTGATACTTTATTTAAAAGTTCAAGAATTGTTCGAATGCCTATTGATCGTATCGAGTAGATACAGACGGAGTACGAGGGTTTAAAATTGTGAAAAAGTTCGGGTGGCCAGAAAATTTTAATGTCCGTTGTTATTTTAGTGTACTTCATTCCTTTTTTTAGACTTTTATAGGATTCGGTACATCAGAATGACAAAAGGGAACGTTTGTTATCCGTCTGTCTATCTCAAATACTTTTTCTCAGGAACGACTAGAAGTCGAACTCGCACACGAAGGGTTCCGTACAATATTTATTAGCTTTATTTTTATTATTAGTGTATTTGCCATATGGCAACATACGCTATTGGCATCGGTCGGATGGCGGGACCTAGGGATCGGACCAAAATTTCTCGACGTTTCATAACCTCCTAAATACTTTGGCACCATTTTTAAAAATGTTTATATATATATGTATATATATATATATATATATATATATATATATATATATATATATATATATATATATATATATATATATATATATATATATTTATTTATATATAATATATATATATATGTGTGCAGGCAATAACTTTCGAAAGAGTTAATTGATTTTAACGAAATTTGGTACACATGTTGGAATCTACCACCGCAAGAACCCTATTTAAAATGGACCCAATCGGACCATTTTAAGGGTAGTTTTTAGGGGTTGAAAAAAGTTTTTGGGCTCAAAAATACCTAAAAAATTCTCAGAATCGTTTCAAAATTGAAATTTAACCCTTTAATAGCAATTTAAAAGTGCTCCTAAAATTTTAATAAAATCGGCCCGACAGAACCGGATTTACAAATTTTCTGAAAACACCAGTTTGCAGATAGTGAGTTATTTACTGAAAGGTATTTTTAATTTTGGTGTAAACGTTCGATCGACAATAATAATGTGGTTAAGAAAAAAATGTAATTTTAAGGGGCGTATTAAGGAGTCAATTTTTTTATTTTGCCCAAAAAACAACTTAAGTTCGCATAATAAAGCCACACTGCCTATATTAGCAAATACACTATATGTCGGCAGGGTTTTGGCACTACGACCCGGGTTTTTTGTTGTTATAGCGGCCATAGTAATACAAACTAAGGCGCAGAAATGCCTGAACTAATCTCTTTTAAGAGATTCCGTCCGATATCGCTTGTCTGCACTATTCTGACGTTTATAGAAAAAAGCATTGTTTTTTGTGACGTAACTACAAATTAACGGCTTTCGAATTTTTTGTCTTTACTTGTGCTATAAGACATTGCTTCTTGGCAAATTTCACGATTCTAGGTCACCGGGAAGTACCCTATAGGTTTTAATTCCCTTAGAGTGTCAAATATATACGGCATTAACCGGCTGTATTTTTTTATTGCGTTGACTTCGAAGTTTGATTTTTTTACAGCTCCGATGGATCGCAGACCTGAGTATTTGATATTAATTTCAACTTCAACAAACAAATGAAGAGCTTTTTACAATAGATTATCAGACTAGGGATTGCATCGCTGGATCCAGCAATCCAGCTGGATCCAGCACATTTGTAGCCTTGCTGGATCCAGCATATGGCGTTGGATCCAGCGATGCGGATCCGCAATCAGCTAAAAACAAGTAATTAACTGGGTCTGAGAACGATTATGATAAGATATTGAAAAAATAAAAGACACTTTATGAAAACCTAACTTTAATCTATGATTATTTGATGACTCTTAAACCAACCTTAGAGGTAGAGAGAGCCCTTTCACCAGACGGATATATTTGCAGTTCTTTAAGAAGTAGGCTAGTAGATAACACCATCAATAGACATTTCTTTTTTGAGATCTTACTTTCAAAAAAGTAAAAAAAAAACCTGTTACATAAATTTTTGATTGGCTTTATTCTTTAAAAGACAAGTCTTAAATTATATAATATACCTAATTTATATTAATATAAAGTTTTGTTTCTAATAACAGTTAACTAAACATTTTATAAGCAGGAAACGCAATTTTATTTCTAAAATTGTTGAAACTGAGAAACTGAAACGACAATCTACATAGTTTGTAAAATAGGTAAACGAATAACTATCTCAAATATCTAGAATATCAATTTATGTGATTTAAGACTTTATTGTGATAATTAATAATTATACTCCGGATACTCGTAACTAATACTTACTATTAGGGTACTTTACTGACGCCAAAAAACGAATATTTGATGCAAATATAAATAGCTATTTAAGTTTCTAGAATTAAAAAATTGTTAAATTTATTTGATAAATCGATTAATGCTGGATCCAGCTAGATTTGTTTTAATCCAGCATAAATCCAGCTGGATTGAAAATGCTGCTGGATTGCAATCCCTATATCAGACTAAGGAGATGGAGTTTCCCAATTTTACGGACCACCAATTTGATAAATCGATTAATGCTGGATCCAGGTGGATTTGCTTTAATCCAGCATAAAACCAGCTGGATTAAAAATTCTGCTGGATTACAATCCCAATATCAGACTATGTAGATGGAGTTTCCCAATTTTACGGGCCATCAATTTGATAAATCGATTAATGCTGGATCCAGCTGGATTTGCTTTAATCCAGCATAAAACCAGCTGGATTGAAAATTCTGCTGGATTGCAATCCCAATATCAGACTATGTAGATGGAGTTTCCCAATTTTACGGGCCACCAATTTGATAAATCGATTAATGCTGGATCCAGCTGGATTTGCTTTAATCCAGCACAAAACCAGCTGGATTGAAAATTCTGCTGGATTGCAATCCCAATATCAGACTATGTAGATGGAGTTTCCCAATTTTACGGGCCACCAATTTGATAAATCGATTAATGCTGGATCCAGGTGGATTTGCTTTAATCCAGCATAAAACCAGCTGGATTAAAAATTCTGCTGGATTGCAATCCCAATATCAGACTATGTAGATGGAGTTTCCCAATTTTACGGGCCATCAATTTGATAAATCGATTAATGCTGGATCCAGCTGGATTTCCTTTAATCCAGCATAAAACCAGCTGGATTGAAAATGCTGCTGGATTGCAATCCGTATATCAGACTAAGTAGATGGAGTTTCCCAATTTTACGGGCCACCAATTTGATAAATCGATTAATGCTGGATCCAGTTGGATTTGCTTTAATCCAGCATAAAACCAGCTGGATTAAAAATTCTGCTGGATTACAATCCCAATATCAGACTATGTAGATGGAGTTTCCCAATTTTACGGGCCATCAATTTGATAAATCGATTAATGCTGGATCCAGGTGGATTTGCTTTAATCCAGCATAAAACCAGCTGGATTAAAAATTCTGCTGGATTACAATCCCAATATCAGACTATGTAGATGGAGTTTCCCAATTTTACGGGCCATCAATTTGATAAATCGATTAATGCTGGATCCAGCTGGATTTGCTTTAATCCAGCATAAAACCAGCTGGATTGAAAATTCTGCTGAATTGCAATCCCAATATCAGACTAAGGAGATGGAGTTTCCCAATTTTACGGACCACCAATTTGATAAATCGATTAATGCTGGATCCAGCTGGATTTGCTTTAATTCAGCATAAAACCAGCTGGATTGAAAATGCAGCTGGATTGCAATCCGTATATCAGACTAAGTAGATGGAGTTTCCCAATTTTACGGGCCACCAATGAAGTGTAGAAAAGCATCTAGC